>JAMQGT020012487.1:0-118479 GCA_024447675.2 Pterophyllum scalare | reverse complement strand
ATGTATTGCTTAAGAGTAACAATTTACCTGTCGAATTTTCCGTGGAAAGCCAATCACATTTGTTCCTACTGCACATACTGCCTGTACTGTAGTAGAAAGCTGTTTAGCGGGGATGTTGCGCTGTATGAGGGTGATAGGAGTAATCAAGGAGAGGAGGGGGCTTCTCCATAGGAAGTTCCTGCAAACAGAGTGCACCCACTTTTTAAACCCCATTTGTCTTGTTAATGCTCCCCTCTGATTACCTGATTGCACTGGATGACTGTGGAGAAATCTGATTGCGTAAAATTATATAGAGCAAACTTTTGATTGGGGAGGGATCTGGCGAGCTTGCTGCCACCATTGACAGGCTTTGTGAAATTTGGCCTCGCTGATTTGAAATCAGCTAAGTGTCACGTCCCATAATTGTAATCAGAACTTAATTTTTCATCCTTGTTCTCTTTTCACAGCACAACTTTTCTCACGCAAACTTTTAAAGCTTGAACAATACTGCAGCTCTGATCCACATACAATAACAAAGCTCCAAAGGGATCGTCCACCGAGACCTAATCCCCACGTTTATGTGGGTAAATCACTGGATGTTCTGCATGTGCGAAGCTCTGCCGTCAGCACAGTATATAATCAAATCATTAGTTTCCTCTCCACAGTTTACACACATTATCTTAACCATATATACAGCAGATGTTTCTGCATTTTCTCACTCAATTTTGCACTTGAAAGCATTTTTTCAAAGGACCGAACCTCTGCTTGGCCTTCCCATCACCCGGATCAAAGCTGTTTAAATTCTTTATAAGTCATCTTTATGCATCAAGTGGAATTTTTACATAAATATTTTCAAGATAAAAAAATTTTAATGGATCAAAAGAGTTAAGGTTATCAGTCCTCAATCATGCAATAAATTTTTGTTACGACAGCTTCATTCATTTCTCAAAGTCAACACTGGAGTCTATTTAAAAAAGTACAGTGCAGTATAAGCTAATAGGCAAAGCTGAATATTCCTTCTTTATTAGATTAGAAATTCAAGGTAAATTAAAAAGTAGGCTGATTTTTTTCTACATGGGTGCTGGTGACATTTCAGTGATTGGAACATAGTCAAAGGCATTCACAAATCTATACTTCTACAACATTGCATACTCTTCATTAATTAACTTCCTATTGATCGCTGACCTTGCCACTTCAACTTATTTCCAATTCACACATCAGCTTACAATTCAGCCAACGTGTGTTCCAGTGAAACACAGCGCAGGAGTCGGGAGAAGTTGCGAGGTCAAGTGGGAGTTAATTTAATGTCGGTATGTTCAAACAAATGCAAGTTTTGATAATGGATTTTTCAGAAATGTAAAGTGCAAGTTTGAGCTGAAGGACCTGGCCAACAGCAGGCTCAGGAGGCTGAAGGACGCCGTGGATTCTTTGCGGGGCTGACTCTGTCACTGGATTTTACTCATGAGCAGAGCTCAGTTTTTAAACTGAAATGCCACAGCTCACAAAAGTAAAAAATCTGATAAACAGGGAGAGTTTGTAGCAGTGCAGAATGCAGGAGTTTCTCATAAACAATCACTGCCAGGAAAACAGTCTCCATGCCACCACACCACCAGCAACCTGATGACACAAGTCAGGCTGAGCCTATTAGCTGATCTGCAGCCCTAGCAGATATCCTGAAGACTTCCTCCCCAGTCATCATTTGCCCTGTTTTGTTGAGCCTGTGCTCACTGCAGCTTCAGATTTCCGTTCTTGGCTGGCAGGAGTGGAAACCAACCTGGGCTGCTGTAGCCCGTCCTGTTTAAGGCAGAACATATTTTGCAGTCTGAATTTTTTTTTCTGTCTTCACATGTTCAGCGTTACTACAGGCTCTCCAACCAGTCTTCTTTTGCCCATTATATAAAAGGCTTTTTCATCCACAGAACAGCTGCTCTGTTCTCTGGAAGTTATTTGAGACTGTCGGGAGTGAAGATCACAGAAGATCCAACCTATGTGAAACTCACAGTCTTGCCTCAGTCAAAGTCCCTGCCATCACATTTGACTGATAAACAGGAGGAGTGTTATTCGGTGCTTGGGAAGTGCATGAAATGACTATTAAAAGGTACAGTGTGTAAAATCTCGCCACTAGATGTCAGTAGATTGCAGATTGCAATCAAATGAATTCTGCAGTCCGCTGTTTACCTCAGCTGTCAGTATGTGTCCACCTCTATGCACTCTGGAGGAGGCTGGAAAACTTAGTGAAAGGAGTCGATGAGTCAGTGACGCTCACTTCTGTCTGATGGCAGGGATCCTGAAGGGAGTTGTTGAGGATCCTGAACTTTTCTGTCAGTAAGCGCTGCTGTTCTTGCCGCTGTTAGCTGCTGTTAGCTGGCATTTAGCGAAACCTTCTTTGAAGTGGATCTAACATTGTTGAACTTGGACACCTAACAAATTAATTCACACGTGAGACTGTAATCAAACTGTTTATCAGAGGGAAAGTGGGATTTTTAGGACACTTGAGCCCAACATTAGCCGGCAATAATGTTAGATTATAACCAGCTGTTGTTGTCAGCTGTCTGGAGATGTGAGGGTTGCATGTCAAATCTGCTGACAATAAGTAACTGTGACAACATCGGGAATAAATTAGCATGTTTATGCATGCTTCTGTGTGATAGAGCTCTGAGGCCTGAGGTGAGGAGGAGGACAATGAGGGAAAAAAGTACCTGTATCATGTTGTATAAAGTGCTTTGAGTGCTCAGCTAGGAGAGACTAGCAGTGATGTAGCAGCCAGGGGTCTTAAACACCACCATAAGGTTAGGTTATAGTAACAGATACAAACAAAAACACCATCCGATGCCACCTCACAGTTACACACATCCTGCCTTTGACCTCAGCCTTGATGCACCCGCCATGGCAATACTGGCCACCAACAGACCGCAGCTCTTTATTTTTAGACAAAGTCACATAAGGATCATTAAACCTTTGTGTTTTACAGTTGCACTAAAACAAACTACTTGGTTACGTTAGGAAAATAAAGCAATTTGAGCTAAAAAGGCCTCTTCACATGGGAGATTAGGAGTGACAGTCCCATTTCACTAATGCCATAACCCGCCACGTCACACCGCCATCAAAGGACACACTGGTGTGTAACAGAGACACGCCAGCAGCTCTGACAAAAGTGACATCACTCTACACCACAGGAATGGGAACGTCCCGTCAATCCACACTGACGATAGCATTTGGTCCTTGGTAGCTATAAACTAAGATCTGCAGCCTTAAGTTAAAACTAATAGAAATGCTGCCTGCTGTACACGGACATGTTCACATCTCACACACACACACACACACACACACACACACACACACACACACACACAGACACACACATATGAAGCAGACAACAGCAGGAGACAGACCAACACTTAACAGCTGCCCTAATCCTGAACATTTGCATAAAGAAAGCGTCCAACAGTCAGCTGGGCTCGCAGCATCCAGGTTTCCACAGAGCCAGGCCTGAAGCTGCTGACCTGTTAAATGTTCCTTTCTCCCAAAAGTACACGTATGCTTTCTCACTGTTGACCTCCAGAGAGCTGACAATGGTTCCATAGCTTCAGTCATTACTGGCTAATTTAGAAAACAATTTTATAATCTCTTTCCTCCAATATTTTAAAAACAGTAACATGGCTGACATAAAAAAATCTTAAAACCAAAGTCCTCTATTGGCTTCAGGGCCCTGGGAATGTGCTCATGTCGTGGTCCGTCTATGGCCACAGATACTGACCTGTGGTCTTATCTTGTTGTTTCAAAATAAGAGCAACTTGTAGATAGTTTATAGAAATACTCGGAATACCAAAAAGGCTGCGAGTGCCAAACTACGCTGTGGATACGGCGGCACATGCAATTTCCTGATACAGGACGGAGTCGGTTCAACAAAGTCGGAGCCTCGGATCATTTAATGTGGCTTTGTTCACAAAAAGAAATGGCAACAAAGCATTTTGATTCAGCGTGCCTTTTTATGGAGCCACGCTGTGTAAGCTGAGCACGTCCAGTAAGACACCCAAACTGACAGACACTGTTCTGCACAGAGGAAACACCCTCGCAAACTCAGCAACTCCTCAACATCTTGGACTCTCTCCACGTGGCATTCTTCTTTGACTCCCGAGCCTCCAGCCACCTGCGCGACTCGTAATAAAACTGTCACAAATGAAAGAAAGTCTGGACGGGGGTGGGTGGGGGGGGTTAACACAGATGTCCAAATAAAGTGTGAATGATTCATTTTGCCAAGATTAGCTGCATTCTCCGGCAGAAACTTTCCCATGGCAAAGGAACTCCGCTGCTTTCATTACTGCCCCCGTGGATTGTCATCATAAACTGATTTTCTCTCAAAGGCAAATTAAATTGCATATGAAATACAACAGAAAGAACAAGAAAGTGTCTGTTTCTCCATTTTCGTCCACAGCTCACGGTCCCTCCCTTCCCTTTGTTGTCCTCTTTTTTTTTGTCAATTTCCCATGTCTCTCACATCTAAGTGATCCAGAGTGTTCAAACTTAAATTAAGATCTCTGGCAAGATAAACAGTTAAAACCAGTTCCCATAGTTACGGCTCGCACAGCGTGGTGATTGCATTATAATCCGACAGCAATCAACTCTAAATGAAACAGGGATGATAAGGCTGCTATTTTCTCTGTGTGTGCGTGTGTGCTTCAGTGTAGCTTATTTCTTTTCCTTTGTTCGACTTAGATTTTTATTACCTTCCAATCAGGTCAGCTCCACAGCGGAGGCTTTTTGGACAAACATGGCCCTGACGTGGGCAGAATGAGATTAAGATGCTACAACAAGGCCTCGGTAAAGGGCCTTCAGCTGCTGTGGAGCATTCAGTGTCCCCCCGATAAGTCAGAAAATGCTTCAGTGTGAAAGTGAATTTGTCCTTCGACTTTGAGCACAGTCATGTTCCACAAGCCTTCTGCTTAAATTAAAAACATATCCATATAGGGCAGCTGCAAACATGGCGGCTTCACATAATAACAGGACAAGAAAACAGAAAAGTTCCTTCTTAGATTTTATAGTAAAACTGATTTCGATCTGTACTTAAGCTCTAATTAAACATTTTTATTATCACTCTTTTATGTGACGAGTTCTTGATATTAGGCGTGAGCAGCAGTAAATTTAAAGGAAAATGCTGTTAAAGGGTTTAGACCTCAGCTGAGCCTGAAGCTGTTTCTCTATGAGCAGCTGTGGCTCAGGAGGTAGAGTGGGTCATCTACCAATCGGAAGGTCGCTGGTTTGCTTCCCGCCTCCTCCAGTCTGTATGTCAAAGTGTCCTTGGGCAATATAGTTGCCCCGGATGCATCCATTGGAGCGTGAGTGTGTCAATATTGAACAGGCGCTCAGGTATATTAAAAAAAACCACACGTATGAATGTGTGTGTGATTGGGTGAATAAGGTTTGTTGTAAAAAGCACTTTGAGTGTTCACTTAGAGAAGAAAAGTGTTATACAAGTACCGGCCCATTTAGCATATATATGCTCAGAAGACATTTCATTAGGTACACCTGTTGGTCTCCCTTTTGCCTTCATTCTTCATGCCATAGATCCAACAAGGTGCTGGACACATCCCTCAGATTCTAGGCCATGATAGCATCATTATATGAATCCCTGCTCATGTTCAAGAAACCAGTTTGAGATGATTTGAGTTTTGTGGCGTGGTGTGTTATCTTGCTGGAAAATACTCCCCACATCATTACATCACCAGCAGCAGCCTGAACCGTTGATTCAAGGCAGGATGGATCCATGGTTTCATGTTGTTTGAGCCAAATTCTGACCCTACCATCCAAATGCTCTATTGTCCAATTTTGGTGAGCTTGTGTGAAGTGTAGCCTCAGTTTCCTATTCTTATTATTATTCCTATTGCCATCCAGCATGGTGCTGCTGCAGCTTCTGCTTCAAGGCTCAATGTTTTGTGCATCCATGGATGCTCTTCTGCATAGCTTGGGTCTTATTTGAGCTACCGTTGCTTTCCGATCAGCTCAAAGCAGTCTGGCCATTCTCCTCTGACATCAACAAGACAGAGAGCTGCTGTTCGCTGGATAGTTTCTCTTTCTCAGACCTGTAAACCCTACAGATCGTTGTGTGGGGAAATTCCAGTAGATCAGACCAGCCCGTCTGGCACCTGCAACCATGTTTCAGTCAAAGTCACTTAAAATGACCTTTCTTCTCTATTCTGATGCTGGGTTTGAACTTCAGTAGGTCATCTTGTCCACAGGCCTAAATGCATGGAGTTACTGCCATATGATTGGCTGATTAAATGAGCAGCTGAAGAGGTGTACCTAATAAACAAGCTGATGATGGCTAAACAGGATTGCATTTTTTTCAGTTAACTTAGTAACATGGACCAGTGAACCCAACTGAGAACAGCGCACTTTGTATGCACACCATCCACCCGAGCAGCCTCTGCTGTCTCAGGTGCAGTTCACAAAGGTAGAATTTCAATTTTAAAAACCCTCTAAATGTAATTAAGTATTAGAGCCAGTGATTACACTGGATTGAGACACCGGAGAATCTTCTGTGGAACCAGCTCCCAGCTTGGATTCAGGAGACAGACACCCTCTCTGTTTTTAAGATTAGGCTTAAAACTTTCCTTTATGATCAAGCTTATAGTTAGGGCTGGATCAGGTGACCCTGAACCCTCCCTTAGTTATCCTGCAATAGGCCTAGGCTGCTGGGGGGTTCCCATGATGCACTGAGTGTTTCTTCTTCATTCACTCTGTTTATACCCCACTCTGCATTTAATCATTAGTTATTATTAATCTCTGCCTCTCTTCCACAGCATGTCTTTTGTCCTCTCTCTCTCCCCTCAGCTCCAACCAACAGCAGATGACTGCCCCTCCCTGAGCCTGGTTCTGCTGGAGCTTTCTTCCTGTTAAAAGAGAGTTTTTCCTTCCCACTGTTGCCAGGTGCTTGCTCAACTAAATCCACGATTACTTGTAACCACAATTACCCTGAAGTCTGGTTAGATTATAGGAAAACAATAGCAAAGACAGCACATTTGCCATATACAAGGAAACAGCTTCATCAATAATAATTACAAAAAAAGTTTAATAGGTAATCTTTTGCTGGGTTTAGACAGAAAAACTGCAGCATAGATTTAGAGAAAGTTTTATTAATAAAAGTGTACGTTAAAGTCAGATTGAGCACACCAACCATTTTGCAGTGCTTTAACATCTCTGTTAGCTTCGCACAGACTGCGGTCATTCAAACAGCCACTAAAGTCACCCAGCAAGGAAACGTGTGGACAAACAATCGATGATGATCATTTTCAAAAGCAAAAGAAAAAAACTATCAAAGAAGTTAAACTTTCATCACCCAGCTGGAGTATGACGTAAAGTGGAGCCAAAATAATGCAAGCTAAGGTCCAAAGCACGTTAAGGTCTTTCACTCAAACTCAGCCACCTGAATCAGTTTCCCATGGCCTCGACACTAAGCACAGACACTTCCCTGCTCACTCTTTCATATCTGAGACTTGAGACTGTCTCTGTGGGAAGAATGCCGCTCATCTGAGATGTCTGCAGGTTGTCAGAAAAAGAGGCAGAGGAGCGAGGGGTAGGCGAACCCTGAGGCAGCCCCGGGACAAACAAGAGAGGCATCTGTGAGTGGAAGCCATCATCAGTCATCCTAAAGAAATTATCCCCTCTGCTGTGTCCCACTGATCAACGAGGACCTGCATGACAAAACCCTCTTTCACTACTGGCTTGTTTTAATCACTGCATTTCTCCACTTGTTTCATTTGAAGTTTTAGATGAATCAGTAAAGACGGCACAGGTAGACTGGGCCCCGTGCTTCACTGAAAGATAAATGAGTAAAGTGAAGTTAAAGAAATGCCACTCCTGAAATAACCAAAGACAGCGCTGTACTGTATCACAGAGACCGTAGAGCAGCATGCAGCGCAGAGCACGTCGCTGTAAATAAAACGGGAAAGAGCAGTCATTCAGTAAAGTGGGGTTAGAGCCAAATGAAATATGCTCCCAATTATTGCAATGGGTGTAAGGAGCTAATAAAGTGAATGTCCCTACAAGACACTGAACCCTAATGGATCCCAACTAATTTGCTTTGACTGATGAATTTCCCGCTCCAGTTGCGTGGGGTTGAATAATTATGAAATTTATCACAAGACATTGAGACTCATTAAGGATTCGCGACATTTCATTAAAGCAACGTTGTTAGAGGCAGCACATGGTGTTCTGTTTGTGTTTGTACGTGTGCGCACGCAGAGAGTCTGAAATGGTGTGTAGAAGCAATTATCCAACGATTAAAGCACTTAAAGGAAAGGCTGTTTTTGCTTCTCTGTCATTTAGTCTGAATTCCATCATTTCACGTCCCCCCCTCGCCCATCACTGAAATGTTTTCTGGCTCTGTTGTGCACATTCATTACTGTCAAGGGCTTTGGGTGCATTTGGAAATGTGCACCCTGATCCATCAAAAAACGCACTAAATCCATTATATTTATAGGGAAATGTCATGACAGACTAGATGGTTTCATTATACAGCTTTACGAGAGACGTCTGGCTCTCAGTCCTGACCTGTGCAGACTTAACATGGTTAATTTAGGGGAGCAAAAGTCCCCTTTTGTTTAGAAAAGTATGAAATGATAAAAGCTTTGTTGAAGCGAAGGTACATTTAGGTATCGTGTGAGGCTGTAAGGGTGACAAAGCATCCCATAATACAAAAAAAGGAGCCACTTCTAACAGAAATCCCCTTATGCTCCGATGACTGATGAACTGCATGGAAGTAGTCAGGACTGTCTGGTGCAGTAGCCTCCTCTTTACCCTTTTAATAGATTTAAAATGCAGAACATCTCTGATGGAAGCCCTTCAGCTTCTGCTGCCCCCCAAAAATCAGACCATTCCAACTTCTATCTGCAACAAGCTTCTCCTGCATTTTCTTTGCTAACAGTGAATCCCGTCTCAGGCTCTGGAGACGAGCCTTTTGGAAAGGTCGGACATTCTTATATACATTTACTCACATAGTAACAAGAATTTCCCTACATAAACTTCTGGTGTTTTCTAGGAGAGGTTGATCTAATTATAAAAGAGATGCACTTCTTTATTAAGTTCTATTCCATGGAGGTTACATATCTGTAAAACCTGGGTATAGGGTTCCAGTGTGCAGTGGACCAGTACACAGTGTAACAGATGGCCTAGCCACCATGACATCACCAGCTTCATTCTGAAGCCTCAGTTTAGCACAGTTAGAGAATGGAGTACAAAGCGAGCTGCATCTGTAAACTGTACATTACTTAACATTAACTGCACCAATAAAACACTAAACTTTCGCTCAACAAAACCTGAAGCACAAACTTGGATGGTCTTTAACACACAAGAAGCTCCACAATTTGTCAGATAATTCCACTAAAAGACACCAACAACACAAACATGAACCAGAGATCCAGATTAGTGACTTCAATTACTGAGATCAGCTCCAGCTGCCTGTGTCTGAATACCTGTCAATCAAAGTGTCCACGCCCTTAACTCCAGTATCCAGAGGGACAGCCTTAAAAAAAAAAAATCACACTCCTTAGAGTTGTTATTGAGGGGGAAAATATCCATCGAGGCAACAGCAAACCAGCAGTCTGCGGGGACTGACTCACTTTTGGAGTCAGCCTCAAGCGACTATTGGAGGAAAATGTTTGTGCAACTTTTGGCTTCATTTTCAGCTCTGGAGATTGCTGCTTGAGTGGGGCCACAGAAGGGTAGCAAATCTGAATGCTCATGTTTCAGTCTATTATCCAGTACTTGCAAAATATCCGGACTCCGTGGAAAGTCTTTGTTGTGCCGTCAGAGTTAGCATTCCCTGCTTTGATCCCAAAGAGCACCATTTTTTTTTTGCATCAGTCCCCAAACATAACAAAAGGTCTTCTGCATATTCCTATTGCAGTCTTAAACAGCTGAAACACTCTGAATAAGCAGCCTTAAATATGATTCATTCTTTAAACTTAGTTATACTTGTAGTGCCAGCAGCTCCATATGTCTTCTTTTATGCTAAGCTAGGCTAAAGATACCCTGACTTCAGCTCCATGTTTAATATACACTGACATATCAGTTCTCTAACATCATTCATGGATGGAAACCAAATAATTACAGTTTCTAAAATACTGAAGATCACTTTCAAAGCCAAAAAAAATCCCTCTAACTCTGGAGTTTGCACTGTGAACTCTTAGTATGACTCGAGATCTGCTCATATCTTCTTTTTTTTTAGCTCTGAATCTTCAGGCCACTGTACTGGTGCCGACACATTTTTCAAAGTTCAGAAACTTCCAGCTGAGGCTTTAACTAACCCCTCTGACACAGATGAAGCATTTATTGAGCCGCTGATTTTTTGTTTACCTAAGCTTGCTTGTTCTCTCTTTAATTACAAACAATAAATGAATGAGATCAATACCCCCAAATAAATGAAGTGAGGCACATTTTAACGTGGGAATATCGAGCTAAACACTTCAGGCTGTTTCATTGTTTCGTGACCCAAGTCGAGTTGGAACCACCGCAGCATACCACAAAACAAAGCAACGCAGCCATGACCTCAGACTGAAGGGTTTGATGAAGCTTATTTAGTCATTGTGAATGTGCTTATTTTCATACCATTTCTGCTACACATTGCACAACTGTATTCTGCCATAACCATAAAGTGGACTGATTTGCACTGTTCTGAGCTGAATGTGGTCGACTAGATTCTTATTTGTTCTTCTTTTTGTGTCTAATTTACCTCCAGGCTTCATGTGTCACTGCTACTAAATGTTTGAGCAACCGAACCAGCGAGCAATGCAAAAATAAAATGTGGTTATTTGCATTCTTCATGAGATTTAGATGGTATTTAACATAATTTTGAAGGCAAAGCCAGTAATCTGGCTATACTTGGTTAAGTATAATGCGTGGGGAAGGGAGGGGCAGCTAGCTTGGCTCGGGTTAAAGGAAAACAAAATGGACCTTTTAGCACCTCTGAAGCAATCAAGGGGGTAAAATGTGAGAAGAACCCTCCAGGGTTGGACCAGTGGCGCCAGTGTGGAAGTGCCAAAGCTGCAGTTCCTCAAGCGGCCATGGGACAAAATCCAACAAAAGAAAGCTTTACACCCTGGTACAATAAAGGTTTTGGTCTCTGTAGCTGTTTTCCTTCTCAAAGACAAATTGTGGGGAGGGTTTTTTATAGATATCAGTGTATATTTTGTTCGCTGTCTGTTTATAAGAAAAAGCAGTCAAAGTGTCCGGCTGCTGTTCTGATTTTATGGTAATTTCAAATTAATGTAAATTAGCATCTCTCATTTATGAAAGTAAATTATGGATGTACTATACTAAGCAACCTGTCTAACCAATGCTAGCATTAGCTGATACCACCCTCATGCTCTATACTTTCTATACTTGAAGGCTCCATAAAGCACATGTTCAGTCTGCAGTCATCCACAGTCAGGCTGAAAGTGGTGGAAAATGCAGGCTTCATAAAAATGGAGAAATACCTTGGGTGAGACCATTTCTATAGCCCTTCCGTGACCAATACTTGGTACAGACCAGCAGCAGATGCTGTATTCACTCCATGACAACCACCATCATATGTCCTCCCAACGCACCGATCCGCGGCCATCCACAACACACGTGTTCAGCATGTCAACTCTCCGCAGAATTTTATGCGATCTACACGTGTTCTGTGCAGCACACAGGTCATGTTGGGCATGCAGTGCAATGTGCACACTGTTGATTGTTTACATTTCCCATCCACCATCAATTTCTGCAGTTTGCTTGCAGTCGCTCTCCTGCAGCTCTGTGTTGGTAACCTATGACATAACCTGACGTGCACCTCTTGGAAAATTTAACTACACGTCGGGTCAACGCAGCCTGCAAGGATTGTGATTACCATGACATATGTAGGCCCTGCAAAGACTGAAAAATAAAATGCTGGGACTTTTCCTTCCTGGGTCCTCGCTCTTTGTTGTGGTCAGTTTTTTTCCGGATGTGAACATATTTATCCCTCTAGTTTTTCCACTTCTTTGTTCATTCCCTCACATACATCCCGATAGTTTCAGCAATCTCCCTTCAGGAATTTGCTGACATTTGTGAGTCCTTATATTGTTGCTAGGATTATTATTCCTTATACTGAGATGATGATTGTTCTTCTCTCACTGATAAATTCAAAAACTGCAGTGAAAAGTAGCTGGAAATGCACAGGAGGAATCAAGAGTGCCGAACAGGCCAATCACAGTGCCTGTGGGCTGCATTGACCCGACGTGTAGTTACAGTCCTGCAGAGATGCCCATCAGGTTACGTCACAGGTTGCTGCGTAGGGCTCACAGGCTATGGTGTTATTTAAATAAATAAAATAGTATTTAATTTAATTAATAATAACACCATAGCCTCTGAGCCCTACACATGAATTCATTTAATTAACTAGAATTTAGGATCCAAATGCAGACACAAAAGCTGAGTGAAAAACATAAAATCAGAGCTTTATTTACAAAGGGAATCCTAAGCAGCACCAAAACCAGGGAGTAAGACAGGAAAACACAGGAATCTCAACAGACATCCGACAAACACAATGGGGAAAACTCACTTTGAGTGGTCAGTCAGACTGCAACATTATTACATAAATCTCAGACTATTTACTGGTGACTACATGTGCACACGTGCCCTACACTTACACTAACACGTCCTGCTTTAGAAACAGCTCCTCCTCCACAAGCCTATGAGGTCTATGGGGTTACAAAAGCATGTATGACATCCTCAGTTAAAATCTGAATAATAATTACTAGTGTTTGCTCACATGTATATATCATGTTTGTTGGTCTACATAATTATTTTAGACAGAAATGAGGCATCCCAAACATCAGAAACAAACAATACTGTTGCCTAGTATATTCACATAAATATCATGCATGATTGTGCTATGATCCACAAACACTTTAGCTATGTGTATGCCCAACAAAGAGAAATTATGTGCCTAACTCAAGGCCACGGAGTCAAATTTAATAAAATTCATGATCAAAAATATTTTACTTTTATTTCTTATGAGGCTTAATTATCATGCAAAAGATGCACCTGTTCAGCTGTTAAGCTCGGTGCATTTAGGCATGTAGCCATGATCGAGACGACCTGCAGAAGTTCAAATGGAGCATCAGAATGTGAAAGAAGGTCATTTAAGTGACTGAACGTGGTTGTTGGTTGTTGGTACCCACTCAACCATCTCAAGAGTTCACAGAGACCAGTCTGAGAAAATATCCAGTGAGCAGCAGCTCTGTGGGTGAAAACGCACTGTTGAGACCAGAGGTCAGAAGAGAATGGCCAAACTACTTCGATGACAGGAAGGCATCCACAACCACACAACACACCGAACACAGCAGATGGGCTGCAGCAGCAGAAGACCACACCAGGTGTTACTCCTGTCAGCTAAGAACAGCAGCCTGAGGCTGGAGCTCATGCAGGCTCACCAAAATTGGACTTTAGAAGATTGGAAAAATGATCGCTGGTCTGATGAGTCTCGATTTCTGCTGCAACAGTTGGATGATAGGGTCAGAATTTGGCGTAAACAAGCATGGATCCATCCTGCCTTGAATCAGTGGTTCAGGCTGCTGGTGGTGTAATGGTACGGGGAAGATTTCTTGGTACACTCTGGGTCCATCAGTACCAACTAAACACTACCTGAGTATTGCTGTTGACCATGTCCATGATTTAATATGACCACAGTGTAACCATGTACTGATTCCTGCTTCCAGCAGGATAACACACCACATCACAAACCTCAAATCATCTCAAACTGGTTTTTTGAACCTGACACTTAGTTCAGTGCACTCAGATGGTCTCCACGGTCACCGCATCTCCATCCAGTAGAGCACCTTTGGGATGCGGTGGAGACAGGAGACTGGACCAAAATCTCTGAGCAATGTTTCATGAATGCAAAAGGGGGGTCCAAACCAGTACCAGCAAGGTGTAAGTAATGAACTGGCCATGATTGCTACTAAATGCCCCATCCTGTGAGCAGCTGTCAGATTCAGATTTGTTGTGGGTAATCAGAATGCATTATTTTTGATGAAATTGACTTTGACATCCCTGAATTATATGAATTCCAAGAAAGTTAAAGCTTCACAAACCTTTGCTGTTTTCACGGATGCACAGAGTTGTGCGTATTTTTGCGTTGTGACTGTTGATCCAGATAAAAGCACTTTAGATGTTCAGAAACTTGGCGGCAGTCAGTTTATCACTGTCAGATGCTTCAACATATTTGTTCGGCGAATGTGGACTTTAAGTGTTCCTTTAAAATCTCTTTAGTTAAGTAAGCTTTTAAGCATTTAGCAGATTTTACTCGGAGGTCTTTGTTCCCCCCTGTGCAGTCCTGGAGCGGCTCTTCTGTATCTGCAGATAATCTGAACTCTAATCTTCCCCGATCAGTTGGCTCGGCTGAGTGAACATCATTCTCTTTTACAGACAACATGTGCAGTAAAGTGAGGGCAACGCCGTGTTGCAAACAGCAGACGAGGCCACGTGTAGCTGTAGCGATCTCAGAATATGAGCCTGAGAGAAAGTTGGCGTGGCCTGCATGTTTTGTGTAAAGTCTCAGGCTCAGTGTCACGTCAGTAGAAGAGAAGACAGAGCGAATCCCAGGCTTAAGATAACCACCGTGCTCAATGCGGCTCTCCTGCTTTTTCCCACAGGACAAGCAGCTTCATTATGAAGCACCGTGGTCTCCTTTTCATCTCGGTGAGCTCACCCCTGTGGGGAGTATCAACACTGCGAGCCACATCTGATGCTTTCGTGTCCTTGTTTAAACATTGAAATAGTGTTCCATCATATTGTTGTCCGCTGCTTTCTTTTTCTTTTCTTTCTTTTTGCCATAATGCAGCTGCTTGGAAACTGCCACAGGACTGAAAGATCTCAGCAGAGAAAGGAGATGATCAATTTCTGAGGGAACCCCCACCCACCCACCCAAACACTCTTCTCTCCCTCCTCAGCTCCCTGACCCCTCCACCTCCTCCTCCTCCTCACTTCAACTAGCCATAATTATTTTGCAAAAGAGCTGCAGAAAAAGAACACGCAGAGTAATTTCTCTTGCCCAGTTATGAAAAGCTCATTAAAAAAGGCCTGGAACAAACAAAGCTTTTCCTGTGAGGCCTCTTTTCAAATTCATTTCATAATTTTCTTCTGTTTTAATCATTTATATCAATTAATCATTCCTTGGTGGAAAAGACATTCTTTGCAATCTTCCGTGGGGTTTTTTTGTTCTGCTGAGTGAGAGGCTTGATGAGAGTGTCAGGAGAATGTGGCTCAAACCAAGGCGGAGTAGCACTGGCTTTGCCAAAAGGGAAATCAGCTTGATGCAGCGCGATCTCTTCGGAGCTGCAGGAATAATTAAACAATTAAAGTCAAGAAAAAGATCATCTTTATACATCTGACGTCTTTCTAATGAAGCCAGGGGCATCTTATAAGAGAGCCGTTTTGTCATGTAAAACCACTCAGCCTGCTGAATCTCAAGCAGGCAAACTTTTCTCCAATAGCAACTGTTTTTGGTTAAACTGAAGACGTCACTTGTTTGCTTCTTTTCTTTTTTAAAGAGGGGCAGGTCCTCCCTCTCTGTCTCATGGTGTCAGCACCATGTGCATTGTTTTTATTAAAAAGCCTTGCAGTTGCTTGCAGCTGATGTCATCTGTGGTGTGTCACGTGATGGTGGAAAAACGCAAACTGAAGGAATTAAAAGGATCTCAGCCAAATCGGGTCTTGCAGATTAGCCTTAATAGGTGCTGAAACCAACGACCCGAGGCTTAATGAGGTTGTAAACGACAGCAGGCCTTGCTGCGATTTTTTTCCGTGACAGACGATGGCGCCACTACGCAGCTATTAGGGGGCTTGCTATTTCCCAGAGGTTGAAGTCACCCTCAGTAAACTAAGTAGTTATTGAATGTCAACTAATTAAAGTCGGACGTGAGATGAATGCAGCCTGCAGGATGTTGCTATGCAGCTTACAATAGTCCTGCGAATGGGGAGTTTTAGCACTGTATCTTTAGGCAATTCATATCCAATCTCTCCATTTCTGAGTATTATGGACGTTTAAAAGAGATCATACATTTATCATCATGATTGAAGCTCCTTTAACAGGACACTGTGCTCATTGTAAGGCTTTTCTTTGGCGCATAAATGCGCTCTTAATCTCGTCTCTGCGCCTGTTTTTGCCCGTATACATTGGAGCCCGTGTCTCTTCTCTCCGGTCCATCTCACCTCCGTTTCCATCCCTCTGTCTGCGTGTCCAAGTCAGTCTCGCCTCCCTCTGATTGGCCGGAATTGTTATTCCTCCTAAATGGACCGCGCGCGGATTGGCTGCCGAGGCCCTTTCGTCACGCGGCTGAAGGGGCTTTTTTACTGGAGGTTTCTTCCTGTCAGCGACACATGTAGAACAAGCAGCTAACGGGACCCGGAGAGCGGAGCAGAGGACAGTCAGTTCCAGCCTCTCCGCCTGCCTCCTTGTTTCTGTTTTTCCTCCCTCCCTCTTCTCCTGTCTTTGACCAAAACACGCACTTCTCCCGCTCCGAGGACGCAGCGGCATGCGCAGACCTGTAATTACGCCTGGTGATGGACTCGTTTTTGTTCCGGCGAGAAAAAGAGCACTGAAAACGGCAGCAGCAGTTAGACGGGAAGCCTCCAGTGGAAATACTATCTGATAACTCCATTTGGCCGCTGAACAGCCGAGCTCGAGGGTTTCGCTGCCGCGCGGAGCCGGAGGCCGACGGCCGCGCGCGGGGCTGCGTCCGCTTTCTACCTGTACTTTTTGGGGGACTGTTGTTGTAGCCTACCTGTTCCCCTACCTGCCATTCGAGCCGTCAACTTTACAGCCATTACCCTGAAAGGAGACAAACGAGGTGGGTGTTTGCCGCTGGCACAGCTGTTCTGTGTTCTCTTTCGGTGTTTTCTTTGATATTACCTGTGACTGTAGTTTTCAGAGTGGAAACAGTCGGCTTCGGTCCCGCTGGCTCTATTTTAAGAATGCCTGCGCTCACATGTGACAGCCGACAGTATATGGGTCCTTTTTACGCACTTATCTCGTGATAATTCAAACGTGAAGCTGCGTTTCTTTTATTTTCTGCTGAAAAAATAAATGAAGCCGCAGCAGGCGGACAGAAGCTTTTAGCACATGGCTGTCTGATATGTTCCCCCCTCCCTCCATCTCTCGCTCTCTCTTCAATTTCCATGACTTAGTCTCCAAATTGCTTGCCCGTGTAATTACTCGAGTTAGCCCATTTAAGTTAAAAGCCGCCCCCTCCTCTTCCCCTCCCTGTCCCCTCCATCCCTCAGCGGAAAAAAAGGAAACTCCTCTCTGAATGAAACTTGATGATGGCCCCGTCTTGTTTATCCGGGAGTCACTTTCAGGTCGGCTTTTTTGATTCATCTCCTTTTAGATTTAATCAGCAGTAAGGTACGCTGTGGTTTGTCCCTAAGAGCCATCGCTAATGGGCTTACTGAATGCTTTTCTCTGTGCATCCCCCACCCTCCCTCTTCCTAACTCTAATTAGCCTACCTGTCTTTCAACAAAGATTTGGCTTTATCCAGGCAAGGCTGCCTGACCAAATTGGAGAGGATTACATTTGAAAGACCTCACATTAATTTGGTGGGTGAAACAAATGCCTGCGTTTCATTAGATTAGAACATTTAACATCATTACAGCTGTATCAGGGCTGGGCTGTAGATATGTGTTCATATTCATGGCTAAGGTCAAAGGCCCGAACATCAGCCTCTCTGTACTGGCTCCCTTGAGTTTTGCAGGTATTCAGAGTGAGGAATTGTGTGCCCATTTAGAAATTCTTAGATACAGCTCAACAAAGGCCCGTGCTGTGTAACTGTTCCTGTGGCCCCACAGTGTTATCAGTGAACAGACACTTCATCACAGAGCTCTGACGAAGCAACAGCATAGAGATCAAGGGCAGATTAATTCGCTAAATGACTCGTGGCTGTCTCTTAGCAGAGCTCGGCTCTCGTGCTTAAAGCCGATGCAACAGTGTGTCCAAAAAGCTGATAACCGATCAGTAATGACAAATATGCCATTTCATAGTTGTGTGTGTGCTCGTGTGCGCAAAACGGTCCTTAAGAGTTAAAAGTGTGAGCAGCAACCTGACATGGTCTCTTCTGTGTGTTCTCAGGTACGATGGTGAATCCTGGAGGCAGCAGCCAGCCACCACCGGTGGGCACAGGATCCCTGTCCTGGAAACGGTGCGCAGGCTGCGGGGGCAAAATCGCGGACCGTTTCCTCCTTTACACCATGGACAGCTACTGGCACAGCCGATGCCTCAAGTGCTCCTGCTGCCAGGCCCAGCTGGGCGAGATCGGCACGTCGTGCTACACAAAAAGCGGCATGATCCTGTGCAGAAACGACTACATCAGGTGAGGAAAGCATCAGGTTGTGTGTTCACATTTTATGTCGATCATCTCTGTTTTCCTGTCGTTAGTACAGAAGCGTTTTGCTGCTGTAACCTTACTGAACAAGTTAAATCATTTAAACATCTCCTATGAATTTAAAGAAAAAACTGTGCTTCTCATAACCCATAGAACTTTTCTTCTGGGTCATATTAAGCAGTCATTTTAAATCAAGTTAAAAGCAGGACTAAATTGACGTAGGTCTTTGCTGGACATGCAACCGTCTGCAAAGTTTGGTGCATTTCTGCACAACAAATTGTACTAAAGTCATCTGTTAGTACAATTAAGGCGTCCTGGTTGAAGGCTCCCTGGCCAAACATGGCGCCATGTTGACAGAGCACAAAGCAGAAGCAGAGTGGCTGTGCAGGTCATGTGGTGGCCTGTCCTGTTTCACGATCAACAAAGGAACAGAAAACCGGTCCCTGGAGGAGTCGAGTTAGGAGACGTCGGAAGCGCCGGCGTTTTTTATTTTATTTCCTGAACTTTTTCCTTATACAATGGAAAAAGGAGCATTTAATTAGCAAAGAGAGCCTTTTTAAATATTGAAGTAGGAGTGCCAGACACCCAACCAGAGCTTGCTGATGACACTCATTCTGGTCATGTTGCGCGGTCTTAAGTGACGAGAGAAGGTGCAGTTTACTGAAAGTTCACATGCATCCTTGGCTCACCCTCAGGTGAGACTGCTATTGATTTTTTTTTTTTTTTAAGTCAATCAATTAGCCATTTGCTAAACTTGCATTTCTATTGGTGCAACACAGCCAGATTGTCAGTTTTTATTATTATATAATAGAAATGCATGCTCATATTCTAATGGATGGAGCTGCACTCCAGTTAACATACAACGCTGCTATCAAATCTGCACGGATAATTCAAAATCTAAAGTGCGCCTGTGCGCTCTCACACCCGCCTCATAAAAAGGATGGGGAAGTCAATGGGGTACTTCATTCATAATGGGACTATAACGTAATTAAAATTGGAAGGGGGGAAAATGTGGATACACCTTTCCACTTGTAATGAGAGCATGCTTGGTGGAAGAGCTAAACGCACATTATGGAACCACGAGATCTCTGTGGAGATAAAGACAGGAGCGGGGTAGGAAAAAAACATCTGACAGTGAGTCTACACAATTAAATGCTTTAATTATAGTCCCCTCCATTTCCTTTAGTCCTGATGGGTTTTATCTAATGAGATCTGGTCCCTGGCTTGTATCCGCTCCCAATGACGTGTCCGAAATGAATGAGAGCCACGCTGCAAACAAAACATTTAATTAACCAAATTGGCTTTTGAGAGAGAGCAAGAGAGAAAGACAGATAGAGAAGAGGGATTATTGTGAAGGCCATTTGCTGCTGTGTCCCCCCCTCCCCCTTCATCTTAAAGGGGCAGATTCATATTTGTAATAGACCGCTAAACAGCTCATACAGCATGTGTAGCTTCAGCTTTATATCCATACAGCTCATTTAATAATGCTCATCTGACTGATCAGGAGTGGGGATGTATGCCTGGCCTGGGATGATAACCCACCTCCTGTTTTCCATGCAGCGCCGGTCCCCAAAAGCTTTAACTTAAAGCCAAAGTTGTGTTTGCTGTGGGGATCATGTTGTTTTAAGCTGGAGGTGATATTATTTCTGTGGGCTGCTAGTAGAGGGAGAATTAATTTACTTGTGGCTGCTGGATTCAGGGAGAATGCTGTCCCCTTAATTGAATAAGCCTAGGTAATTAAATGGCACTTTTCCAATAGAATGTGTGAGGTAAATCTAATAGTTGGTTATTTAATATCACTTTGAAGTCTGCCCACTCAAGCACTATGACAGCACAAGAGAATGTGAACTATTAGGCCAGGGGAGGAAAAAAAAAACTGGATCTCAGAAATTAATTAAATCGCATGCAATTTAGGGGAAACGTTTATCTTGATTTGTCATAACAGAATTAATTCAAGGCCTTCAATTCACTTGGGGCCAGATCTGTTACTCTGAATTAACCAAGTGTAATTTGGCTGATCCCCCACCGCCAGCACCACCCACTCACCCACCCACCCTCCGACTCCAGCCCTGCACACCTCCCCAGCCCCCTCCTCCTGAAACACATGCACATCACAGATTCACGCAAACCCTCCCTCGTCCTCGCAGTCTACCCACCCCACCCCCGTCCTAAACCCCCACCCCCACCCCCCACCCTTTTCTCTAATGCAGCTCTTGCCATTATGCAAAGCCCCGCTTCAGTATCAATATGGCCTAGTGCTTTTAAGGTGCTTTGGCTGCTGATGTAGAGAGGCATTTTTAATGGACTGTGTTGCAGAAATCATTGTTGTGGGGTAATTTTACCCTACTCAAAGGCCTTGGTGAATGAGGTCTGCATTTACCAGACAGCCTCGCAGCAAGCTATGCTATATTTCACCCAGCAGTCAGCGCTGAAATGAAATCCAATAGTCATTGCCTGTATAGGCAACAGACAGGTCCAAATGTGTGGTTTTTTTTGTTTGTTATTTAATTTAATCTAAGACGGAGTCACAGGGGCGGAAGACAACAGACAAATCGAGATAAAGCCATCCCCCCAGAAATGTAGCGAGTATTTTTCTTTTTTTTCTTTTTTTTTTAAGGGGCATAAAGCAGAAACCAGATGTGTCATTGCAATTAAGAGTCCCTTGGCCTTAATTATACTGACCTGGGGTGTCAGCTTCACCTCAGCGCTGTAGTTCACTGGCAGAAGAGGCCATTAGAGCCCAACTTTGAACCAATGCAGCAACTTAATTGAGCACCTAAAGGCTTTGCCTCTTAAATCAAATGCTATCAAGAGCTATCCCCTGGTAAAATAATTAACCCGGTACGAGTTTCACACTGCGCCCAAATGTAAAAAGGCTGCGGTGAAAACTCCTTTTGTCCTTTGTTTCCACACCTCTCCAAAGCTCGTGCGCAGGAGGAAACTCCTCGAGCAACAAATTCAACAAGAACACGAGGAACATGTTTTCAATTTGAGCGAAGTTTGAATTTGGGAATGAGCTGGCTTTGATATGCAGAAACATGTTGTAGGGAAAGTGCAGTTTTGCTTCTACACACACGCACACACATTACAGCGCAGCACAGCACAAGAGTCTTAAAGCAAGGCATATATGTTCATTTCCACTGTCATGTTTGTCCCAGCGAGAGCAGAGAATTGGCAGTGTTGTGACGACGGTCTCCAGTTAATTAGTTTCTGAAATTGAGTTTTGATGGAGCCATTCCAAATGATGCCAAGACAAAATTTGCTTCAGCCTAAGCTGTCTTATTGAAAGCCATTTCTGTGTCCCTTTGCAAAGAGCTCTGGCTTGTTTGTTTGTCAGTTTATCTAACAACTGCTCGGGTTATGGTCGGGATGGTAGAGGCGTTTATTCCCTCTTTGTTAAATACATTTCATAAAACTGTCCTCAAGAAGGTCTGCGCAGGCAAAAAAAAAAAGACGCTTTGATCTTGTTGTTCTTTCATTTTCTTGTTAATTTTTTTTTTTTTCTCAAGCCAAACAACTTTATCTGATGCACGCACACCAGTGTTAACCACTCCCCCCTATCACTTTCTGTCTCCATCCCTCTCTCCCTCTCTCTCTCTCCTTCTCTCCGGAGCATGTCAGATGCCGTGGTCTTATTTGATTGCTTAGGAAAAGTGCAGTGATAGAGCAAACACCCGGTGAGATATGATGACAAATGGGTCCAGATCCCAGTAAATTACTTTCTGCTCAAATCGAAATTTCATTCAGTTTGCTGCTCACCGAGATGAAGTAATCTAAATTGTGGACTCAGAAGGAAGATAGAAGGGAAGCTGGAGCAAGCATTTCATTATCAAGAGGCAGAGAGAGAGGGGGAGAGAGAGAAGGTTAGGGACGAAAGAGATGAGCAGAAGCAAATCTAAAGTGTTGACACCATGATTGAAAAGGTTAACCCATGCACATTATATATCAACCGGAGTAGCTACGGGGTTTCTAATGGAAACACGGCACTGACAGAGCATTCACAGGAGTCCTAATGGCAAAAGCACTACGTCTCCGCCTGGATGTACAATCAAATCCTCTTAGGTCCTTATTGCTTATGTTCCACGTTATTATTAGGCTGCAAAAAATGTGCAGCCAAAGTAATATGCAGTTTCAGTGCTAGATGCTCGTGGAGGGCAGAGTCGTGTAGGATTCATTTTTCCTGTTGATACTGTGATGATTTTCTATTTCTTCTCCTGTATGTTTTCCCTTCGAGGCAGAAATGGAAGTTGGGGGAACTTGGCACCGGATACACTTTTCATTCAGTCAGACTCAGAAGAGAAAAGTGTGGACAGTCCATTACACAAGGCTGAATCTGTGCAGATGCATACAGCGGCTCCAGCCTAACTCTTCTTCTTCTTCTTCTTTCCCTCAGATTATTTGGGAACAGTGGAGCTTGCAGTGCCTGTGGTCAGTCTATTCCAGCCAGTGAACTGGTGATGAGGGCACAGGGCAATGTGTACCATCTCAAGGTAAAGTCGAGTTTTCCCTGTGGAGTTTTGAACCGGATGAAGTCGGAATGCAGCACACTTTAGAGCCTTTATTCTGTTTTTAGCAGTGATGTTGAAATGATGGGCCGATACTCGTTTTTTGCAGATTCTCTTTTTTTTTTAACTTTATATTTATAACCCTTTTGTTCCAGAGAAACAAATAAATTGAATACACCATCTCTGACCATGTTGCTAACCTAAAAGGGACGTGACACTACAGATAAATGTCCCCCTAATGATGCCATTTTATTTGCTGTTGCACTAATATCAATCAACAAGGCCAATATCGGCCCATACTGATATTCAGTGCAGTCCTGCGTTTTAGTTTTATCTGTAACCATGTTCTCTTGCCTATCAGAAGTAGCTCTGCAAGCACACAAATCAATATAGAATTGAATTAATTCTACACTAATTATGTTGTGTGCTTGGCTTGATGTCTCCGTTGTGGTCAGTAACGAGTGCGATCTGTACGGAGCTGGGCTAATGAGTTATGATTAATAGAAGAGCCAAAAAGCATTAAAGCAGAAACTTCAGTTTGAATTCAGATTGGTGTAAAATGCAAAAGCTAAAACAATAAGCCGATTTAATTACCATCTGTTCTGATATTTATTAATAATTAAATCATTCCGCTTCTACTGTGATGTTAATCAATTTTGCAGTTTGGTGCTATTGGACCAAAAAGAACATTTTCTAACGTCTCCTTATTAAAATTTCCTGATCAAACGTGATGAGCAGAGGTTTGAACCTCTGATGTCCCACCTTTACCAAAAGGCTCGGTTATATAAAATACAGCGTGCATGTCTGTTAGCTAGCTTGTGTGTTTGCGACCAACATGTTTTTATATATATTACAGCTTAGGTCTTCCATCCAGTCGCTTCTTCTATACAACAGACCTGAGATCAGTTTTGATCGTAGCTATGACTTAAGGAGAAACTGCACGTGAATATTTTGATAAGTATTTGGTTGAAGCTTCAAATATTTGCTGATGGGGAAAAAAGCATCAGTTACATCCTTGAAACTACAGACTGTATATAAAGAATGGACAGAGCTCCTCCGACCGCCATTGAAACCTCAGTGTTCGTGTTTCAGCTGCCACCGTGTTAAGAAATCCAGAGTTAGTCCGTGCAGGTGAGAGGATGGTGGTGGGTTTTTTTGGCACTTCAGCACTGAGGCCCAGATGTTGCTGCTTCAACTAAAACTAATAAATACAAGAAACCTTGACCTTCCCCTAGTGGTTAAATAGGAGTACTGCAGTTTGGAGCTTGGCTGTTAACTTTCCGTGATGAGGAATTACCTGTCGGATTGAAGTCACAAATAAGACGTGATGTTCTGTAGTGTGTTAAATGAAAGGAAGTCTGTCATTTGATGCCATTACGGACCTTCTTTGAGAACGGGGAAGCTATTTAGACACTATCTGTCTTCCATAAACACCAAACTTTAATGTGTGCTGGCTGTATTTAAAGGGGAATTTAAAGCAGGTGCCATTATTTGAAATTCAGATTTACAGAGCACAGGTGCTCAATCACAAATAAGACTCTTGGAAAATTCAGTGTGAGCACACCATAGGGAAGGCACTTGAAGACAAAGTTCCTATATAAGCCTGATCCGGTTCTGATCGGTTCTCTCTGTGTTTGCAGTGTTTCACGTGTTCCACCTGTCGGAACAGGCTCGTCCCCGGGGACCGGTTCCACTACATCAACGGCAGCCTGTTCTGCGAACACGACAGACCCACAGCACTCATCAACGGCCATTTGAGTTCGCTGCAGACGAACCCGCTACTGCCCGACCAGAAGGTAAGACCCCCGCGACGGCGGAGGGAGCCGGCGGTTCTGTGGTCTCATTTCAAAACACAAGACGAGCAGCAGAAGTCATCAGTCAGCCGGAGTCATTAGCAGGAAAAGAAAAACATCTGTAATTTTCACAGCAACATTTTTCACTCTGTTTATATCGATGTCGTCGATTCGACTTCACTGCGAGGCATGCAGCCGATATTAAATCTTACAGAGCAGAGATGAATTTTATTTTTAGACAGCCAATGGATTTTTCCATCATTCTTGTTGGAGGACATGAACTTAGAAAGTCTGTATTAACTGTCAGCACAAAGCATGTGAAAATGATGTTTTTGTGTAGCGCTGCCCTCACACTTTGTTACCAGCAGACACACATTTGACTTACGGGGAATTTATTTTTCCATCCTGAGCCAGAAGTCCACTTGTTGCCATTAATACAGAGTGTTTCAAAAAGGAATTTGACTTTTCCATCAACACGACCGGGATCACCTGGGTTAAGTTATTGCTCCGAGGCCAAAAATGCGCGTCTGGGTGGGGGGGGGGCGCGGCGAACACAGACAGAGAGCCGGAGCAGCAAGCATATCATGAAAGCTGTCATCATGGCTTTCCCCCGATTTGATCTCGATGCCTCCAGTGAAAGCAAAACAGAAGGCCTAATCATATACAAAGGATAACTTCATTCTTCAGGATAGCTTCATTGTGCCTGCAGGAGATCTAATCATTTTTGCCTCACAACAAGCAGCTTTATTGATACCTTGTCTGCACACAGAGCACACGGAGAGATATGGGAGGTGTTTGGAGTGTGTCTGACTGAAAGAGGAATTATATTGTTGGGAACATGCATTTCACCTTGAGTGGTTCTGTGAGTAGAGGAGAGGTAGAACTCCATTAAGCCCCCCACATCCCTCCCCCTTACGTCACAGGCCTTTTAAGGGCTTGTCACTTTTACAAATCAGCTCTCAGAGCTCTAAGAGCTCCTCACATTTAAATTGAAAGCCGTTGCATTATCTAGCTTAATTTTAAATGTCTGTTTAAGTCCTTGCTCCCACCCCCAGTGTCTCTTGCAGCATGGCTGGTGTAGTAAATATGAGGCCTCATTGTTTATTTATGCACTAACATCAATTGTAGTGAAAACTGCTGAATTATTGATGCTAAAATGCAATCTGAATATTGGCCCTGGTGCTTTAATTATAGCGGAGAGCGAATTATTAAATAAACAGAGACTCATCGCTCAGTGGGAGCAGTCTCTGGATGCTTTTGTTATCTGCACGAGTGAAATAAGGAGAATTATTCTGCCGCTCAAGCACTTTATCACACTATATTTCTTTTGCTCCAACAGAATTTAGACGGCCTCAAACGGCACAGGCTTACAGCAGGATAACAGCCCTGCGAATCAATACGGCTCCAGTGACTCGGACCGCATGCAGAAGCTGGTTTAGCAGAGGAGAAAATGAAGCAGTCACAGGGTTATCTTCTGACCGTTGTTTTGATTATGTGCGATTTCGCTGTGACATAATTGGTGTTGTTCACGATCATGGCGTAGGACATGTGATGCTCATTTATTAAGCTTTCTTCCCAGCTTCTTCCTAATCTCTTTGTTCAGAACAGACAAATTACCGCTCTCATACAGAGCTGCTTTGACCCAGGGGAGAGGGACCCTCCCAGCGTCAGTCACTTTAATTAGCCCCCAAGTAGGAGTTTGCAATTACTAATAGATTGAAGCCCTCCTAGTGATTTGAGGGATGAAGGGAAAAGTAAATCGCCCCTTCGAATCACGGAGGAAAAAAACAAGAAAGATGAAAAAGTTGAATGCTGCTGGTACCCAGACAGATAATTGTCTTTCCTCCCCTGCATTTTTCTGTTTCAAAGGACTGAACACCTCCTGCAGTTATGTCGGAGCGTGGTTCTAATTATACCAAAGAGAATCGCTTCATGAATGCACTTTTAGTTAATGCAAAGTAAATGGGACACCAGATGGTTTTCAAAGGCTGGCTGATCAATAAATTAAACATCGGGCTGGTGGAAAGTTTATTTATCGGGGGGTGAAGCATTTATGACACTTTGTGAACTGATGCTCTTTACGATGCCTCCATGTCTGCTCTCATTTAAACATTTTTTGTTTTTTTTTTTTGTATCGCCCTCTGTTCAGGTGTGTTAGGTGGGAGCTGTGCAGGAAGCAGGATGTGTGCCTTCATTTTAACCCGTACCCATTGACGCCCGAGACAGTGTGGATCAGCAGCACCCCAGCCTTTTTAGCTGTGCCCCCAGGCCCTTTTGCCCTAAAGGAATCCTCCTCCCATCTCAACCAGTAACCTGACTTTTTATTTCTGCAACCCATACCCTGCGCTCAGCCTTCAAACCTCGGCTTTTCCCCAACTATGGGTGGATACTTGCACTTACTACACCTGAATCGGGACACTGAGGACTCTGTGACCTTGGGATGATTTTAAAAAAAAAAAAGAAAAAGAAAAAGAGAGAGGGAGACAGATCAGAATCCTAGAGGACTCTACAGGAGGAGAAAACGAACCAACATGAGGAGACTTTGTTGTGACTGAAGTAAAGAGACTAATGAGGTTAAAAAGGTGCAGACTTTTCAACTCTGCACATTTGTTTAAAGACATTTTGGGGGAAAACCGGGACCTTTTTCATTTTCCTCTCTTCCTTTTTCTATCCTCATTTCCCAGCAACATGGTGTTTCCACTTTCTATATTTTAAGTGTTGTCAAAGGGGAATGTGTTTTTTTTTTCTTTTCTTTTTGGTGGTATATATCTATATATTAAGATGGGGTTTAAAAAAATCTGTGGCATTTTGTGGAAAACAAATCATGAACACTCTTGGTGTATTTGTAAAACTACCATGTATGTACAGTATGCATGTAAATGTCGTTGTCCAGGTGTTGCTGCAGTACATCTGACCCCCCCCCCCCGCACTCAGCTCCTCCCTCTGAAACTCATGCAAAGCTGAAGAAGTTTGCTCATAGTCAGTAATGTAGAGATCATCACCAACATATAAATGCTGAATGAAAGAGAAATTTATTTGTGATATTTTCCGAGACATTTGCTCCAGTATGGTGTATTTAAGTAATAAAAATATTGAAGATTTAAGAGCCTCCTTAAATTCCTTGTAAAGCTTCATTGTCTCTAATTAGCTAAACTTGGGTTCTTAGATGTGGTAATAAGTACCTGGATAATTTTGTCTATTCGAGTGGGCAAAAGCCTGATATCAGCACGGCTGAAAATCCTCTATTGAACACCCTGCAGCGCTGCCATTCAATTTCCAGCCTCGCAATCATCAAGGCGCATGATGAGCGTCTAACTGAAAATGGATAAACATGTATCCTCTCTTTTCTGTTCGGATGACCGTTTGCTATTCATCACTCTAATACCTGACAGAAATGGAGGAAAATGTCCCTTTGAAGATTCAATTACTGCAGAGAGGGAGAGAGGTGTCTCTCTCTGGCAGGCACAAATTGAATGGGCTATTTGCAGAACAAATTGGTGTTTGAAGTCCTTGCAAGACCTAATAGGTCTGAAGGAGGGACCCGGTAATGGCTGATGCGCTTATCTGCGGAGTCTGCGGCCTCGCATGAGCTCGCTGCTGCCACTGAAACAATGCTCCTCTTCTCCAGGAGGAGGCTGTGATGCGAAAAAATCAGCTTGAACAGGGAAGGAAATGGACCTGAAGAGTAAACAGACTCTTGTGCTTTAAATTGGATTTTCAATGGAATGAAAATCATGGCGACTGGATTTGTTCTCAACCTCCCAAAGTACAGCCTAAACATGGTGATCGTTAGCAATTTAGCTGCCTCGCCTTCAGAGTCCTGCTTCTGTACAGGAACACAAAGAAATCCAGAAAACAAAGCAGCAGCGCACACCCGTCAGCTGCTACAGTACAACCAGGCACAAACTGCTCTGACCCATCGGGGAATGGAACCTGCGGCGAACCCCCCCCTGGGTTCTGTGGGGCCTTGGAGAACGGAGCTTGTTCTGGGTCTTCAAAATCTGAAGAGTTGGTCTTTGCTGGGTGACGCTGTCCTGCTAGGAGTGCACCAGTGCAACGGGCACGTGTGCGATGATGTCAGAGCACCTTCAACGCAAATGCCAGGGCCCAAGGGTTCCCAGCCGAACACTGAATTATCACAAGATGATCAACGTTCAGTTTGATCGGTGCATATAACAGTAACACTGAACGATACAAGGTAACTAAACCTGTGGCTCAGGTAATAGATGGGCTTCGGTCCCATGCTGAAGTGTCCTTGGGCAAGACGCTGAGCGCCAACTTGCTTGCTATGGCAGGCGAGCAGCTTGCATGGCAGCGCTGCCACATACCAGCCCATTTAACAAACAAGGACTTGAACTGCGTTCAGATTTGTAGTCGTTTGTTGGCAGGAAAACGACTCATCAACATTCTACATTTGCATCTCTTTGCTTGCTTGTTCGTGTTGTGGAAGCGTGCAGGTATTCACGTGTACCTGCGACATGGGAATTCCATACATCAAATTATTTGTAATATTTACGTTTCGTTAGATTTCCAGCGTTTCCTCTCAGCTTTTTCATGTGTGAGATGCAGATCGATACAGGTGGAAGGAAATGGCTTTAATGGAACAGAGCCATAGTTAATGTTATTAGTAACACCTGTGCCTCTCTGCCTGTGATGAGCCAAAATGTCTTCCAGTGTGACAAAGGCAAGGCAGCTTATTAATGCTGCACATTTCATACACAGCTGCAGATCAAAGTGCTTTACTAATAGTGGAAAAAAGATCAAAATAAATAAAAACTGGCGTATTAAAAGGTAAAAATGATGATTAATAACAAGAAAAATGCCAAATTGAGGACAGAGCTTCATTTATACACAATCACAAGCAGGCAGGTGAATGTTGGGACTTTGTGGAGTGTGGCTGATTGTTTTGTGGGAGGAAGGCTGACGAAAGTTCATACAGACGGAGTTCAAAACAGAAAAATCGAATCAAGCAGGAAGTGAAACATTTCCTCCGAATTTAAGACGAGCTCTCAGAAAAATTTAGCTACAGTTTATCGAATGTTACATGTCCCTTCGTTTTCAAAATGAAGCACACGATGGATCGATCCACATCAGCTCATTGAATCCCTCCAACCTGACCATCTCAGATTTCCTAGAAAAAAATCCAGAGGAAGGATTCACTTCTTAATCGGAATTATGCAAAATTCCTGGTCCCTACTGTCATTAGTTTTCTCAGAAATATACCTTATGGGCTGAAGGTCGGACTGATTTTAAACATTTTCCAGCCCCGTTTTTTTTGAGGGCCCATTTTAAAATTCCATTACCCAGAAAACTACTTGAGCTCCGTCCTTCAAATGTTTTACAGTAAATATCTGGTACTATGGCTCTATGAATATGGACTCTCAGGAGTGTAGCTCAACTTAACAGAATGATGGATGCTTGAAGTCCCTGAAATATTTGGATGTCCGACGGCAGGTTTGGAGGCCTGTGGAAACCACAGAGCTGCAGGAAGGAGACTGATGTTTGATTTACAGCTTCTCATATACAAGACACATAATAACTCTAAAACAGTCCATGCTTTCACAGATATTAAAGCACACACACACACACACTTTCATCAAACTTCAGTGTGATATTCTCCAGGTATGAAACCATGGACCAAATCCAACTCAACGTTTTTCAGAAACAGCAAGTTTACATTAATATTAGGACCAGAACAGGAAATTTTATATTGATATTTCAGTTCATAATCATTACATTAATGTAAGCAGTGCTCTCAAGTATTGCAATAATTCATACTTTCACCTCATACTTACTTATTGGTGTTCTAAATTAAAAGATGGCATCTTCAGTGTTTTTCTTTTGCGACTTGATGCCAGTTTTCACCAGTTTGTTGACTTTTGAATGCATTTCTGCAAAATATATTCACAGAAGCTTTGTTTTAAAATGGTGGCAAATGAATGGAGACCTACCTCTTTCCTATCATTATCTGGATCACGCACTTCACCCGATAAAATGATTCTGCAGCTGCAATACGGAAGAATAACATTTAGATCCGAGCCCCCCCCCGACGTGAAGAACCACAGCAATCATTAAAAAAAGGAATGAAATTTGAAGAAAATATACCCCCCCCCGCCTCTGTATATACATATAAAAGTAGTATATGGTCTGATTTACAAAAACAATCTCACTACATAATTCCACTCTTTCACATGACACTCTGCTTTGGCTGGAGGTTTTCTGAACCACTTAAAACAGGAATTTTTTATTTATTTATTAATTTTTTTTGGGGGGGGTAATAACTATATACACATCATTAAAATGTGGCAGTGTTAATACTCAGATGACTGCAAAATGCTTCAAAGCCATCATCCTGATTTAGCTTAACTGTTGCCTTTGATTTAAGTGAGAATTAGGAAACATGATGCCCATCCACTGCTGCTATTTCGGAGGTGATAACCACTTTCACCTTGTGTATAAATGGCTGTCAGGCCACAGAAGCCTTTGAGTATCAGATTTAAAAAAAAAAAATTATCCTTTAAGTTGATTTTGGTTTAAAGTGATCTCAGTAATCCACATCAGAACAAGACCATTTCGTGCTACGCTAACGTTGGCCTTTTCCATTATGAAATCCGCTTGGTTCCATTAAGCTGTTTACTCTCACACACACATAAATACATACATGAATATACATAAGCTGTGCACGTGTACAAACAGATTTCATGAGTCATTTTTCAAATCAACTTATTGAGTCAAATTGCTCAGTTTGGGACTTAATACATATGTGCGAGTTTGCTTTGATGTGGTAAACCGGAGTGAGGGCTATGGGATCCCACCCACAACAATGAAGCACACTTAAATGGCACGGCAGCCTGAGGGAAATCACTTTGCTTCAACTCCAGCTCCTTCCTGCGCTCACTGGGGAGTCTGCTGATGCACCACAACTGGATTACTTATGATTAGCCACCTTGTATTTATTTCCAATTAGTTTACGTCTTCATTCTGCTGCAAGTTTTTGATTATCATTTATCTCTCTGTGATTGGGAGGGTTTTTTATGACAGAGTGGATGTTGTGTTCTGCATGACAGGCTGTGCAAACCAAAGACATCTGCCAAGCTAGTTTTATCTCCTTTTGTTTACTGCATCCGAAACAATATACTTAACACCTTCCAGATGCTTTGAGATAATAACATCAAGACATTAAATCGATTTATTTATTCATTCCATCCTTTCAGTATTTCCTCTTTCTGAACGACAAGCATACAGAAAAATCTCCCCACAGCTTGGCTCCGTGGGTGATGTGTTTGTGTACCACTGGCAATTAAAAGAAACTTCCCATTGTGGTCCGGTCCACCCTCACTGCTTCCAGAGGAATTAGAGGGTCAATAGCAGCCAGATGCTGCTAATCAAATGCACTTGATCAGTTGATCAGCAGTAAGTGTGAGCACCTCTATAAAAGCAGAAGTTTTGGTAGTTTGCTGCTCTGGAGCATTCAGACGTGTGTCTGCCAGGCCTCAGTTAGCATGCTAATCATCATGGTGAGATGTTGGGCTTTAATGCACAGTGCTATGTTTGGAGAAGACAGAACACAAGCACATGTGCAACAGAATGACTGAAGAAGAACATAATGAAGGTGCTGCACTGGCCCAAAGTGAACCTCTCTGAAATGCTGGGAAGACCTTTGGAGGGCTGTGCGGAAACAAATGGCTGCAAACCTCAATGAACTGAAGCAACGCTGTGAAGAAGAGCGGGCCGAAATTCCTCCACAATAATGTGAGACACTGATAAAGTCAGATAGAAACTTCACAGATTACTTATTGCTGCTAAAGATGATCCTACAAGCTACTGAATCATGGGGTGCGCTTAGTTTTTAACAGCACTGCAGACGGTACATACTGACTTGTGAATCTCAGCAGCCGTCTCAAGTTGAACGCAGTGACGTCTGCAGACTGTATGTCAAAGATGGATGTAGCCACTGTGAGGTCTATTTCTTAAGTGACCACTAGGGGAACCCGGCCAGTTTTGCACAGTGGCATTAATATGAAGACTCATAAAGATGCTTAATTCTTATGTAATGTGGCAGGCAGCACTTACCTAGGAGGATCAAGATGATGGTGTGATTTGGGAGGAGCTGGGTAAGAAAAATGAAGATATTTCAAAATGTATCATAAAACTACAACCAGCATGCTCGCTATACTAGAAGCAGGAGGAGATGACTGGCCTCAGTGAAGCTAAATCCAACATCTGCACTTTTAAAGTTCATTAATTAAACCTGCACACATCGTATATTTTCATCCTTTCAAAAACTGAAATATCAAGCTGCCCTAGCTGGTCCCATTCATGGCTGATTGTGGCCTAATATTTAATGAACCAATATGAAAGTGATTGGTTTTCCGATCTATAAAATCACCAGAAAACAGATAAATATCATTTCCAAAAATATAGTCAGTGTTAAACTGAAACTTTCTTTGTTTTCCGTCATATTGTGTTTTGTTTGTTAGGCTGTGTGAATAATATCCATCCCTTTATCAGATCTTCTCTGTACTTCTTAAACAGAACATTCTCCATAGCATCGTTCAACTTCCATTTCTTTATTTGTTCCTTCATTAGTTCATCCAGCCATCTGTTTTCTTGGCCAGACTTAATCAGATTTTGCCAAAACCTGTGAAAATTATGCATCTCACTTTCACGTTCCAGCATTTCTGTAATTACACTGATGAGGTCCAAGGGGTTTTGTCTGTTCCTTTGTTCACTTGTATCTCATAAACCGTTTATCAGGCTTTCACAAAACTTGAGAAAGTGAAGCTTCCACTTCTTCTGATTTCTAATGATTACAGGTCACAGCAAAGATTCAAAGGTATGTGCCGTTTCCTGCCAGCACTTGGCATATCTTCATCTACAAAAGTCTTATTTCCGTTAACTTTGACACCCATCGGACGTCCGTAGACCATCTACACAAAGACCGGAATCTAAGCTTTCAGTGAAACTCGAAGCCCCTTAAAACACCACCATGGTGTGAAATGTGCTTCATAATTGTCTCATTTCAGCCCACCGTGGAATCGGCCAACAACTGAAAATAGTGCCTGAGCTGCAGCGCTCGGTTACTTAGCTGGGTGTTCAATAACACACAGAGAGGGACATGTAAATATTAGTGGGGTGATTATTGGCAGTTGTGTATGGCCTAAAGTAACAGGTAACTCTATCCTCTCCATTATGTATGCTGTGAGCTGTGGCGTGAGGTGCAGAGGGAGAGCATTGCTTTTAACTGACCAAAGAGGTTCACTTTACACTCCGATGTCCTTCGCAGTGCAAATGCACTCGTAATGCAATGAGAGAAATGAAGCACCTGATGCCCGCAGGACCTGAAGCCACCTTTAGGTGGAAACGGGGAAAAGTAGCAAAAACTGCCTGTAACAATTTACAGCTCCATCAGACAGTAAATTGGTTTGCTTTGATTTACTAATGAAAATGCATTTGATTCATAACTGACACCTATAGCAAGAGCAGTCCGAGACTCCACCTTCACCAAGGCTGAAAATTCTTCCTCACCGCGCGTGCATGAATGGAGTTCCAGGATCCCGAAGGACATCTGGATCTGGAAAAGTCTCTTATATTTTCTAGATAATATCATGACAATGTTTCCTACAACAATGTTTTTGTTTTTTTTTACTTCAGTCATGTGTTTAATATGTATTTTTGTAGATATGATGCAAATATCTAATTTTAATCTACCTCGCAATGGTACCGAATCCTTCCAAAAATTCCTGGCTCCAGATCGATTCCACAAGTTAATCACTTCTAAGCCGGGCCAGGCCCCGTCTTTGGGAAGACTCTCATACAAATCTGTCCATAACTTTCTGAGTAATCCTGCTAACAAACAAACAGACGAACTGAACACATCAGATTACCTCTTTGGCAAATCGTCCATGGAAATATTATGAGACATACAATACATATAAATCATAAATATTTAAAGAAATAAAAAACTTGCTTTTCCTCACGAGCAATAAACAAGGAAATCTTTTCACATATTAAACTTGATCTCGGGATTTTTAGGTTTGCCCCTAAATCACACTATTAGTTACTTATAAACTGATTGCATTTCTTTGTCTTCTAACTGCAGCATCGTTTTAATAAAAAATAAATAAATACACAAATGGAATGGGAGCCACTCATTCTCCTCTGACATAAATGTTTATTTCACTGGAGAATATTACAAACATGACATCTGGCTCATATTTAAAAAGAGCATAAATACAAAAGGAATGAGACAGTCAACATTCATGTCATGTTTACTTTCTTGTGCATGCGCACACACACACATGCGCACGCACACCATCTCCTCCCCTTTTACTGGTTTGACTCTTGAAAAGCATTCCTTGTTCCATTTTCCCCCATTCTCCTCAAGAATGTAGTAACAATAATAATGCATTAAGTGGGCTGAGTACTCTAAACACTCAGAGCTTCCTCTCACAGTAAGTGCAGAACCAGTTTGCCTGCTGTTGAAAGCATCTTACACACAGTCCTACAGAGTGGAGAGTTTGCCTCAACACCCCCACCCCCATCCTTCTCTCTCTCACACACACACACACACACACACACACACACACACACACACACGATGCAGAATACACTCCTGTCTGCGAGTCTGGATGGAGAACCTAAAACACCGTTGGGCTCCTGTGCTGTCCGGTGAATCGGAGGACTTCAGCGCGTGCTGTCGTTGCTTTTGTGCAGAAATGGTCCCACCTGAGTTTCAGCGTTGATCGTGCTTCTGTCTGCTGGAGCCACCAGCATGGTGCAGCTCTGAGCAGGGGGTTAAATCCCCCATAAGAACAGCAAAAGGTCACCAAATGCTGTTGTTTATCAGCCATCCTGAAATGAAGCACCGAGCGAGTATCCCGTGGATTGATTTTAGCCCCTCTACGGTGAGCAGCATCACAAACACACCGTAATGATTATCCCAGTACTAATATCCACACAAAAGCTGCACGCAAAATAAAAAAAACTAAGGCTGGTTTGGCTGATTGGGTGACTTTACAACCAATAGGTGTGTGTTTCTTAAATATAATGTATAGAAAGTGTCATCTGTAATAATTCAATCCCTGGATAAAGATTTCTGTTTTTGGTACATATGCCTTTCTTACAGAGGTGTCCAGAGATAAACACAATAACAAGGTTATAACACCTCAACTGTTAAACCATCTGTTTTATACTACCGTGGCCAATTATCACCACAAAATCCCCTGCATTAAACTTATGAGACAGAAAGAAATATAATTTAATTAGAATGACAAAAATATTACATTCACTTGAAATTAGGGTGGATCTAATAAACCAAAAAGGTTTAAAAGAATTAATATTGCAAATTATGCTGCAAATCCTTCCGGTTCCAGTGGACAAAATATCCCATCCTTCCCATTTTTCCAGTGACAGAAGGGCTACATGACATTAAATTTAATTTACATTTTCATAACAATGTATAAACAACAGAAAACAGGCCCAAACTGCCGACACTGACAAGGATGATGATGTCATTTGCGTGCCCCTGAGTCACACCTGTCTGATAACCGACACAAACCTCTGACAGTTCTGCAGTTGAAACCAGCCTGTTGTTGCCAAGTCAAGAGAATTGATGGGTCAACAGAAAATCTGCTAGTTAATTTTTGTAATCATTGTGCAAAAACAATCTGGCTGTCATGGTATAGGATGTTGTTGTGTCCATTTTGGGTCTGGGACCTTTCATCAGGCAGGCTCCTCCCAGCTGGGTGGAGTGTTGTTCCTGCTATTTGGCTGCACGCACCTGTTTCCAATTCTGTCCAGCACTTAAGGACCAGTGGAGCCACCCAGGCTCCACCAGATCGTCTCGTACCTCAGTGACAATCAGTCCTGTCTAGACTCACTCTTGGTAATCCCAGCTCCCCGTGCTTACCCGTTGTTTTTCCCTCACTCCAGGTCAACTTACCGTCTGCGCCGAAGAGCGTCCTTTTCCACCTTTGTTGCCGCTGCGAATACGGACTAATAACCATCTGGACATCATCCGGCCATCATTCTCCTGCCTGCCTACCTGCTTCCCTCCAACCCCTGGAACTTCTGGGGTCCTTGCAGCATCCTAGTCATCCCCTCGCTCAGAAATTACCTATTGGATGACAATCCAGCTCAAACCACGATATTGCATTTGGGGTTCCATGAAATAGACACTTTCCTCTCTCTCGCTTCCCCAGTGGTCCCCGCACTCAGGACTCCCTTCCCACTCATACACCTAAGCCCTGTTTACTTTTACTGAATAAAGACTTTTTTTTACTGTAGAGCGGTTTTCGGGTCTTGCATAGTTTGGTCCTTTAAGTGGCTGGCTCATGAGACAGTATGATCTGGCCAGAAACATGAACCCCGCAGATCCCATTAAAACAGCTCTTGGAAAACAGGGAGCTACTTTTGCTTAACCTGCTAATGCTCTACAGTTTCTAGGAGAACAGCAGGTCATTTCGAACCAACGTCTTGAGCATCTAACTAAATTACTCGAGGTCGCTTTGGTTTCACCCTCGCCTACCCCGCCCTCGTCCGTTTCTTCCCCAGCTCTGTGTGAGCGAGCGGGGTCAGCTAATGTAACCACGAACCCAGGCGCTGCAACAGCAGTGTTCTGGGATGCTGTGCCTCCCTCCCTGGAGTCCTTCACGGGAGAGGTCAGGGCCTGTGGGAGCTTCCTTCTCCAGAGTGTTCTGGCAATTTCACGTTCTCTGCGTTCCTTCCCTGATGACGTCTCCAAATTGTCGTATGTAGTAGGATTTTTATGAGGTAAGGCACTCGCTTGGGCTAAAGCTTTCGTTGTCTTATAGTTGGTCATATGATACTTTCATTGAGGAGTTAAAGACATTTGATCCTCCATTCAGTGAGGGTAATTTGGCTAAGAGATTGCTAAAACTTAAACAAGGAAGTAAGTCAGTAGCGGAACATGCTATAATGTTTTGTACCTTAGCGGCGGGGGCAAGGTGGTTGGCAAGCATTCAAATCAAATGAAAGACCAGCTTGTGTCACGGGATGAACCAGGTTCCTTTGAGGGGTTAGTTTCGCTGGCCTTAAGGACTGATAATCAGCAAATCTCGGCAGCCGCATTTTCTCAACCTGTCGCCATTTTCCACTGCACATCCTCCACTGTCCTCCACTGTCCCCCACAGTCACCGTCGATGTAACAAGCACCACCAGCGATCACCATCCCCAACCTATGCAGGTCTGACTGTGGAGGAGCAGCAGAAACATATGAATGCTCGACTATGCTTATACTGTGGTCAATCTAGTCATTTCATTGTCTCCTGCCCCGTACGGCCAAAAGACCCCGCCCGCCTGTAGAATTGGGGATATTGGTGGGCAGTTTGTCTCAGTCTTCAAACACCCGTCTTACACTTCCTGCTACACTTTGTTTCAATAATGAGTCTATGCCACTCCAGGTTCTGATAGATTCCAGGGTGGAGCAGAATTTACTCGATTCTACCCTCGTTAATCAACTGAATACTCCTGTACATCCTCTTCCTAAACCTATTATCGCCACCACATTAAATGGAGACAGGCTGGCAATCATCACCCATTGCACTGACCCGCTTCACCTAGTGGTTTCAGGTAATCACCATGAACACATAGTCTTTTATTTGTTCTCCTTCCCAAGCTCTCCTATTGTATTAGGATTCCCATGGTTAGAGAAACACAACCCCCATATGCAATGGGCTGAATGTAGGTTGGAGTCTGTTTTGTTACTCACATGGTTTGAGATCAACTATTCCCTCCTCTCTTAACCCATTGGAATCCATCTCCTGTGAGCCAGACTTGTCATTAGTTCCGCTATATTACCATGATCTGCACACAGTGTTTAGTAAAGACAAAACTTTGTCTTTACTGCCTCACCGCCCTTACGACTGCGCTATTGACTTACTATTTGGTGCCCCCTTGCCCACCAGCCAACTGTACAACCTTTCCAGTCCCAAGAGGGAGTCTATGGAAAAGTATATCAGGGATTCCATAGTCGCTGGCATTATTCAGCCCTCCTCTTCTCCCATGGGGGCGGGATTTTTCTTTGTTGCTAAGGAAGACCAGACCCTCCATCTCTGTATAGATTATCGAGGCTTAAACAACATCACTGTGAAAAGCAAATATCCACTACCCCTCATCAGTGCTGTGTTCGATTTGCTCCAGGGGGCGACTATTTTCACAAAACTCGATCTACATAATGCTTACCATCTGGTCTGCATCCATCAGGGAGACGAATGAAAAACCACCTTCAATACATCATTGGGACAATTCCAATACTTAGTTATGCCCTTTGGACTTACAAATGCTCCCGCAGTCTTTCAAGCACTGGTCAACAATGTGTTATGGGATTTTCTGAACCTTTCTGTGTTTGTGTACCTTGATGATATTCTTATTTTTTCTAAGGATCCAGCAGAACATAAAGTTCATGTTTGCAGAGTGCTGCCGAGGCTATTGGAAAATTGCCTGTATGTGAAAGTCGAAAAGTGTGAGTTTCAGGTCTCATCCATAGCGTTTCTCGGCTACATTTTTGAGGGTAGGTGAAGACGGACCCTGAAAAGATCAGAGCAGTGGCGGAGTTGCCAAGGCCCACTTCTATTCACAAACAGCTACAGCACTTCTTGGGGTTTGCGAACTTCTACCAGAGATTCATCAGGAACTACAGCCAGATAGCCACTCCTTTAACCAAACTCACCTCTCCGAAAATACCCTTTTTTGGGTCCTCAGAAGCTGATGCAGCCTTTGTACACCTTAAGAACAGATTTACTTCAGCACCTGTTCTCACCCAGTCTCAATCGGAGCTGCAATTTGTGGTTGAAGTGGATGCTTCTAGCTCTGGGGTGGGTGCAGTATTTTCGCAGCAAACCGGTCCAGAGGGTATGCTACAGCCTTGCGTCTTTTTCTCCAGACACCTCACAACAGCAGAGCAAAAATATGGTATAGGAGATAGGGAGTTGTTGGCTGTTAAACTAGCTCTGGAGGAGTGGCATCACTGATTAGAAGGGGCAGAACATCCCTTCATAGTACTGACCGATCATAAGAACCTTTCTTACTTGCAGTCCACTAAACGCCTGAATCCAAGCAGGCACGTTGGTCATTGCTTTTTGGTCTATTCAGTTTCTCCATTTCTTATCGTCCAGGTACTAGAAATGTTAAACCAGATGCCCTGTCCCGTCAATTCGCTCCTGAGAGTGATTCTACAGAAGTCGCACTGCCCTCTACTTGTACTGTGGGTGCACTCACTTGGGAGGTGGAGGACATCATTTGGCAGGGCCTGCAAGGAGAACCGGACCTCGGCTTGCTCTAAACTTGCAACTTTAATATCTCTGACTACTTTCAACCATAAAATTCAACAGATTATAGTTGACTATTGCTCATGCTGATCACCCCAGGTCACACTGATTTACATACCCACATACACATTCTCCTATATATATTCATACATGCGTACAATCACACACATACATTAATGTCCCCTCTCTCCCTTTATGCTAACTCATCTATTCTTCTTCTCATTCCTGTTTTTACCCAGTTGTCATCATTTACATGCATGCTCCATGTTAATCTCCGATTTATCGCTTGATTGATTGCTTTTGGTATGTTTGTATATTTATATGTTTATGTGTATTCATGTGTAGTGGACCTGATTTGATTGGGGCCTCTTGGCCAGGTCGTGTTTGTAAATGAGAACTAGTTCTCAAACATTTGTACCTGGTAAAATAAAGGTTTAAAAAAGAAAAAAAAAAAAAGCTCTGCCATGCTTCATTGGGCCCACATCTCCAAGTTTGCATGTCACCCTGGGGTGAGTAGAAGTATCTCTGTATTAGCACGCTACTTTTGGTGGCCTACCTTAGAGCAAGATGTTAAAGAGTACGTGTTGGCCTGCCCTGGGTGTGCTCAAAATAAGAGCATAAATGTGCCTCCTTCTGGACTTTTGCAACCTCTTTCCATACTACACAGGCCCTGGTCACATATTTCATTGGATTTTGTAACGCAGTTACCTCCTGCTAATGGCAAGACTGTTTTTTTAACCATAGTTGACCAATTTTCTAAGGATGCCCATTTCATTGCTTTAGATAAATTACCTACAGCCCTCGAAACGGCTCAGTTAATGGTGGAGCATGTGTTCCAGTTACATGGTATCCCAGTGGACATTGTTTCCAACCGAGGTTCTCAGTTCACCTCCAAAGTTTGGAAAACTTTTTGTAACACCTTAAGAGCAAAGGTCAGTCTTAGTTCTGGTTACCATCCACAATCCAATGGACAGACAGAAAGAGTGAACCAGGAGCTTGAAGCTACCCTTCGCTGTATATGTACTCACAATTCCTCTCAGAGAGCCACACAGTTACCTTGGGTTGAATATGCACATAATCCACTAAGCACTTCTGCTACTGGCTTATCACCTTTCAAATCTTCTATAGGATACCAACCACCTCTATTCCCAGTTCTGGAATACGACCTGGCTGTACCCTCTGTTCAACACCATCTCCAGAGGAGTAAGCAAGCCTGGGAATAGACAAGGTTGGCCTTGCACCGCATGGCCGAGCGCAATTGTCAGCTGGCCGACCGACGATGGACCCCGGCTCCCCGGTACACGGCAGGTCAGAAGGTTTGTCTTTCTTCTCGCGACATTCCTTTGAGACACACTTGGCACCCCGCTTCCTGGGTCCTCATGAGATTGACTTGGTCATCCCCCCCCCCACGCTGTTCGGCTGAAGCTTTCTGCCTCTCTACGTGTGCATCCCACATTCCATGTGTCTCAGGTGAAACCTTATTGCTCCAGTCCTCTGTACCCTCTGTACGTTTTTATTGCATAGCTGTTTTCGGGTCTTGCATAGTTGGGTTTTAGTGGCTGGCTCACAAGCCGTGACACTGGCTTGTCCTTGTTTGGGCTAAGAGAAACCAAGATATTACCCAGTCACCATGTTAATCAATTTTCCCCTTACGCAAAGAAATGGCAAATTTTATTAAGTGTATTTGCTGCAGTGCTCAGTCTCTTGTTTGTGTTTTCCACTTGTCATTTTCAACCTCTCCAGCTTTTTTATTAGCGTGTCTTTAAACTTTAAAAACTCTCGGTGTAACTGCGGACCATGGGCTCACGGTATCCCACGTACCAAATATTTGAACACTTTAGGAAAGATTCACTTTCATTCATTAGATTTCAGTGTAAACTGAAGCTCAGGATCAGCACTTGTTCACATTGAGTAATCCCAACCACGCAGCACCATATTAATGACTAACCTCGTGTTGTGGATGAATCATCTCAGATGATCTGTCGGCTGAACTTTGGTCCATTTTCAGTGTCTTCTTCTGGGCATATGATGGTGTTTGTCTCTCTCTCAACATGAACCTTTACTGAGAATAATTTAACCCTCATCCTCCATCTTCTCTGTGCTGCTGTGTGTTTGTACGAATTGGCCTAACCACAGCTCTGTAGCTGTGGTTAGCTCTTAGCCGGGGCCCTTCTGTGTGGAGTTTGCATGTTCTCCCTGTGTTTGCGTGGGTTTCCTTGGTGGGTTAGGTTAATGGGTGATTCTAAATTGTCCATAGGTGTGAATGGTTGTCTGTCTCTCTATGTTGGCCCTGTGACAGGCTGGTGTACCCCGCCTCTCGCCCTATGACAGCTGGGATAGGCTCCAGTGGAAGAAAATGGATAGATGGACTTCAGCCAGGGTGTGGTATATCATCTTTAGATGGAAACTGCAAACTTTGTTAAACCTTATAAATCCGCATAACTCTGATGGACCTCTGGACTGTATTGTATTGGAAAAACAGCCACACTGATCATTTAATTGGAAAGAATTTGGGAAATTTGTGACTCTTGATGTGCCTCAATGTTCCTCTGCTTCCTTTAGGAACTGAATCTGGAAAAAAAAACTGGCTAATTCAGCCAGACCTATGAAGTGAACTGTGGCCACTGCTGACAGAAACACTGCACTTCTAACTATGCTAATAACAATGCTGTCTTTTAAGCATTTCTACCAGCAGCTCAAAGGTAGTCTACAAGCAGAGACAAGGAATTTCTCAGTGTCTTAAAAGTTGGAGCCATTAAAGAGCACTAAATCAAGTTTCGAGTTGTCTCAGCAAAGGACTGTGTGATTTGGCATTATCTTTGCAATTACAAGGAAGGGAGCTGGATCTGCCTAAGATCTCTCTGTCTATGCCCTTTACACACACACACACACACACACACACACACACACACACACACAGACAGAGAGTGAGAGAGTAAGAAGACAAGCACTCCAGGGAGAAGAAAATACACCTGAGGATATCCTCTTTGATTTCATAGCTCTGCCTGAGTCCTAAATTAACTTATATACCACAGTAATATAAAAAGTGGGTGGAAGTGGTGGGCTGTGTTTGAGGACTGGGACAGTTTGTGTGCAGCTAAACTGAGTTATGTCTGTAAATGACTGCCTCGCCATCTTTTTGCTGCAGTTGTCATATTCTATTAAAGGAAGCGCGTCATTAAGGGAACACATTTCACAAACACCCGAAGACAAAAATGCGACGCACATGTCCTGCAAGTGAAATTTCTCTTCGTCCCCCGGTCAATGACCTCTGCATGTAATTATGGGACCAGTTCAAGCAGCTTCAAATATACCCCGAGAACTGTCCTGCACCATCACTTCATCACTTCATCGCCTCACAACTAGATGTTTTTACCCCCCCCCCACAATGTTTTTTTTTAAGGCATTACAGCTTGCTGTTTCTGATATGTCACAAAGATTCAGAATCTGTGACCTGAAACAGCCTGAGGAGAGCGACTTCACAGGCAGTTTCCTCGGGGACTAATGTGTTTTCAGAGCGGCGACCATCTTTTTCCCTGTTTAATGAGCTCAGTCATAAATAAATGCATGGCCTTAATTAGCCTGCGTGTGGCGGGGGCACTGGAATTAGTGTGGAGCTGTTGAGATGGAGGCTGCATGCCCGAGTTCTTCTGGAGATGGTGATCCGGGCGTGGGGAGGTGGCCTTTAAGCAGATGCTCTCCTTGCTCTCTGCTGGTTGAAGCTTCCACGACTCCCTCCTTTCATCTAAAGCTGTTAAGCTGCTTCTCACCGAGATCCTTGGCTGGTGGAGAGGCTTATACCGGACACCAACATATATATATATATATATATATAAAAAATATATATATATATATATATATATATATATATATATATATATATATATATATATATATATATATATATATATATATATATATATATATATATATATATATATATATATTTATATTTAAGATTATCAGGTCAGAATGATTAAACACAGGTATATTTAAAGTTGCATTACACTAGATTTGCCCTCAAAAATTCAAATGAGAAGCTAAAAAAGCAATGCATCCAATGATGCTACCAATCTCAGTTATAGTTATGCTGTAATGTTAAATTGACTGAAAAAGTGAGAAAATACCAGAATAAACAACTGGTTAATATGGGCTGCAATGGTTAACCTAGCTGAGGCTCTGGAGCTCATGCACATATAAATGTTGTGTAATAAAACCATGGGAAGAAAATAACTATTTCTCATTGTAAAGCTGTGTATACTCACACAGTGTATACTGAGGCAATTAAAAAGTCTACCCTTTCCTTTAACAACAGCTTAAATTTAACCACAATTTGATACACACTCAGCTTTATTTTATTCTTTTTTTTTTTTTTACACTCCAGTCAAGTTGAAGTGTAATTTATGCCCTTTAGCAACAATGGACTATTAATATCAGTGCAGTAAAAAATGGACATCGTGAATTCTCTGACTAGTACTTTAACCTCAAGCTAACATGCCCCTTTCCTGTGGCCTTAAAGGCTAATAATGATAATATACTACTCAGTCTATCCTTATGATATATATTTAGATAAGAAATTCCTTCATTAGTCCCACGACGGGGAGATTCAGCGTAGCAGCAGCAAACAATAACTAAGATACAATAAAAATAAAAATAGAAAGTATAAGAGTTAAAGTAGAAACTAAAACAATACAAAATCTCTATAAACAATATGAACAGTATAAATAATATTGTATAATTAATAATGTACATAATAGAGGACAAATATATTATATGACAGATTCTGTTACAAAATGGATTATTATATTGCACCCGTTTATTGCACTAATTTAATTTCTAATTTTATTTCTAGGAGCAGTTCTGGTTAAAAAGTCTGACTGCTGCAGGGAGAAAAGACCTGCGATAGCGCCCCCTTCAAACATTTAGGTGCAGCAGCCTATCATAGACTCTAAGCTGTTACGGTGTCACTTCATCTTCCGCTCCATCACCACCTCCACAGCGTCCGGGGAGCAGCCCAGGACAGAGCTGACCTTCTTGCTGCTATCCTTCTGTTACAAATCACACTCATCTCCACCTACTCCACTCTCTCTTCTTCACCTACTTTGTGCACTATTGCTTCAGATGGTTGACCCTGGGTATTTAAATTCATGCACCTTCACTACCTCTGTTCCCTGCATGCTCGCCTTTCCACCTGTCTCTATCCCACTCACGCACATGTATTCTTGTTTTGCTTCTACTGACTTTCATTCCTCTTCTCTCCAGAGCACACCTCCACCTCTCCAGGCTCTCATCCACCTGCTCTCTACTCTCCTGACAGATTGTCTCACAGTGTCGTCTGCAGACGTCATCGTCCACAGAGACTCCTGCCCGACCTCATCTGTCAGCCTGTCCATCACCACTGCAAACAAGAAGGGGCTCAGAGCCGATCCCTGATGTAATCCCACCCTCTGTCACCCCTACTGGACACCGCACCCCGGCCCCACTGTCCTCATACGAGTCCTGCAGCAGCCTCGCATACTTCTCTGGCACTCCTGATTGTTCCTCACACAGCACCACAGTTTCATAATACGTTCATGTGGTTTCAGAATAAAAATTGTTCAGACGACTGTTGATGTCCGTCACTATGCAACATATTCATCCAGCTGTTGAAACTCTTAATTGTTGTCCATTTAAAGTGACCAACATTAGTTGGAAAAGTTATTTATAAGTGAAAAAACCCTATAAAAACTTTGTAAAACATGTACTGAAAACAATAGACCATAAGTGGAAATAACTACATACATTTATGATAAATATCAAGTTTATACTTATGTAATTTATATGCAAATAAATATAAATAAAATAAATATAAATGTTGCTTAGGATCAATTGTCAAACAATGGTATTGATGCTTTTATTAGCCTGATCTTTTGATTGTGGTATACACACATGTGATGTGATCACCAGTTAGTATGCTCTAATTGGATAATTGACTGCACTCTCCTAGGCAGAGATCTCGGATGTCGTTCCTGGAATCTGTTGGAGCCACTCTCCCAGTTTGGGGGTAACTTCCCGAGTGTTCCGATTACCAAGGATTTGTTGATCTGGTCTTGTACAGTTTTAGACATTCCAGGATTTATATCACATATGTTCTGATATTGTTCCCCTGCCACTGAGAGCACAGCTTGGATGGTTCAGTCAAAAACATCTGGTGCATTCTCCTGGCTTCGGCATCTCTGGTATCACTTCAAGCAGCAAGCCGAGGCTGTGAGTCTTTGCTCAGGAGTTTCTAGGGCCTCAGGTATGGAACAGCTTGTTGTACTTCTTAGGCACCCCTGTCTTCATCACACCCTTCTGCAGCTTGGATAGCTGGCCAACTTCCCTTTCATACTGCCTTGATCTTACCTTCTAGTCTTCTTCTCCATGGAAGGTACTGCTCCTTGTGGCTGCTCCATCTTATAGCCAAGCATCTCAAGAATCACTGTTGCTGTGGTACAGATCAGTTGGTTGGTTCCAGTGATGGTCACAGTAGGGATTGTCCGTAGTGCTGCAGTCACATCTTCTAATAGACTTTGAGAGGTTACTTCATGCAGTCTTGGTAATCAGCCACGGGAGGTCCAGCTGCTCTCCCATTCAACGTACCAGTTGTATTTATTTTGTGAAGACATGGATACTTTGTTCTACCTGATGGAGGTCATTTGGTAAGCGAGGTGGGAGTTATATTTAGCTGTGTTTGCCTGTAATTACATCTTATTATTCTTATGTGCTATTTCAGAACTGATTCATGGTTAAGTGACTAACAAATCGTTGTTTTTATAAAACATTATTTAAGAGCAACAGATAGCTTCGAAGAGTAAAAAAGAAGCACCTGATTACTTATCTCTGACTAAAAGTCAGGCATGAGAGGAGCATCTTGGTGCAAGCGGATCAGGTGGAGCATTTACAGTATGCAGGTGGTGACAAAAACCATAAGAGAAGGACGTGGATGCCTGTAGGGGACATGGTGACTAATTCAGCTCTTGCGTTGCATTCTAAGTTACAGTGTGACTACGAGAAGGCTGGGGGGGGGGGCTCCACCCCTCCGGCACCGACCAAAACTTGAATGCATGACGATGACTAACCAGCCTCGCTCTGATGAAAGCAGGGAGAGGCCTATCATCTCTCTTCACCAGTGTATCCGTGGTCCACTACATCACTGCTTTCAACCATGTAAACAGCTCTCCCGGCGGCACCCTCTGCCATCTCCCCACACATCAACATTTGGATAAAAAAACAATTTGTGGATAGTGGTCCAGCACGGGGATTGTAAAAATACATTAGGCACAGACATTAGTAATATTACTGGGCCATATGTGGAGCAGACCACTGAGGTCACCTGACACCGAAGGTCACCTTTTGCAGTTGAAATTATTAAGTGCTTCCCCTCTAATCAGATGAGACGTCTCACATACGGCCCGTGCACATAGCAACCAGTTTATTTATAAGCCTCAAACTGAAACGACCAGTTGGTTTAATTTAATAGTGAGCAATAGGATTATACATGGAAACAAATTACCTAAGTGGGGGTACTCACTACAAAAAAAAAATCTTTTAACAATGATGGAAACCACGGACATGATGTCTCCTAGTATTATTTCATTACCGGGTTTAGCCCCTGCATCTGTCAGCTAGGCCTGGCTTCTGGATGGGCCCAGCTTGTGTCCAGACTGACACACAGCTGCTAGCAGCTCACACAGACCCGCGCTCCGGCCATCCCACACTCCAGGGTCGCAAATGGGAAGGGCAGCGTACTATCCCACCACCGACCACACACTCTATTACCCAATTACAATTCAATTTCCCAGCCTGCTGTGGTCAAAAGAAGCAACGCGGACTCTATCTGCAGATCATGATATCTGTTATTTCGTCTCCCACATGCTCCTGGTGGGGAGCATCTATTGTGGAGCTGAGCCTCTTTAAACATGAGGAAGAGACGACATTATTTAATGTGATGGAGTACAAGGGGCCGATATCAGCATACGAGCAGAAAGCTTGAATATGTCGTAGCAAACCATTTCTCCTCTAAAAGAGTTGTGCTGGTGACAAGATTTCTTTTTTTATTATCAAGGAATGCAATTAGACTTCAGCCTTAATATCTCAGAGGCTGTCACATTCTCAAACTACTCTGCTGTGCTTGCCAACTGCAATCAGAAATAACTCTGTCCCTTCAACTTAATGAAAAACAAGTACTTAGCTATAAACTTGTAGTCATCCTCTATCCAATCACATTGTCTTGAGTAATTAAAATGATTAGCTTAATTAGCTTAATTAACTAAATTTGACTACAGGACATGGCCATATGGTGAAGAAAAACAAAGATGGGAGCTAATTAAAGTTAAAATAATGCAGGTTTTAATTAACTCAACCCTTAGGCATCAACATTTTCAAATTTATCCAAGCTGATAATTAAAAAGTCCTCTTGCCCAAGCAACATTTCTTCTCTGAGCTAATTAAATCTGGAAATAAATTAGCAACATGACGCTCCAAATATTAATTCCTGCTAGAAGATGACTTCACTTTCTAATGAAATTAATTAGCTGCACTGGACCCTCAATCAGATGCCAGGCGCTGTCCGTGAGCATAGACCTCATGTAATCTAGCGCCGGGCGAAGGGCCCGAGGGCAGAAATTTACAATTGTAATGAACACTCTTTAACTGTGTGTCTCTCTTAATATACCAAATGAACATGTAGATCTATTTATGCCAAGGGCTTCCTCGTTTATAAAGGAGTGGTAGGACCAGCTAGTTAAAACTTTTTTTTTTTTTCTCAGAAAGAATGTGTAGTGTGAGAGAGAGAGAGAGAGAGAGAGCGCATAACCACATAGCTGCCAAAAGCGATGCCAAGACCAGCTTCAGCAGCCTGTAAGGTTCCACAGGCTGTGCCTGTGTGTGTGCCAGCCTATTACAGAAGACCCTCATGAATTCACCCCCCTACACTCTCTTGGCAGCTTAAGGGGATGACACTGTGGCTGGGGTGGGGGGCTGGGGGGATGCAGTAAAATGTATCTGTCCGCATTTTCAAGTCTCTACTGTCCCAGTTGCCTATGCATATAATTTATTGTATATATACCAGGGCAGCGCTGCAAAACAAACTTCATTATGTGCCATTATGACTCTGTTTAAACAGATGTCTAGTGTGTGTGTGTGTGTGTGTGTGTGTGTGACGCCTAGAAAAAGTCAGCATGATTTTAAATGATATATTTCAGTATTGAGCATAAAAATAGACACAGTTTACTGCATCAGTGGAAAAGCAGGTTACAACGATTCAAACAGATTTAAAGATTATGATTCAGAAGATAAGATCAAGATGAAATTTTAATGATCCCCACAGGGAACAAGCATAAAAATTAAATAATGACAGCTAAATCCAAAAGTTCCAGCTCACAGTGCCAAGACAACAAGGCAGGTAGCTGATACTGTTTCTGATAATGTATCTCAATCATACAGTAATGCACCACAAGGTCTGCAGTAAAATCAGAGTTTAGGCCAGGAGTTTGCATTGTAAGCACATGATGACTGTGCACACCAACGCGCCGCACTTCTTGTTAGCACACTTGTTTTATTTTCAATAATTAAGTGTGTACGAGCCTAACGCTTGATGATGCAGATCAATACGGTGCACTTTCTATTCCGCGGCCTGACACACAAACAGAGATGCGGAGAATAGAGAGGGAGGCTCTCCAGAGGCTGCACCCTCTCCCACATGCTTGTTACAGCCTATTTGGTGGAAGTGCAGCATGAAGGGCAAACCTTGATTCCGCGGCACCGACGAAGATGCTCCGGCCTTTGTGCTCGAGTATGTTCTCTGAAATATCTTTAAAATTGAGATAATTGTGTTTACTGGGCACAGAGTGGCTTTCAGTCTGTACAGGCCAAAAACTATGACAGGGCGGGGGGGGCTCTTTTGATTCTGTCACTTTTTCAATAATTAATGCTCTCCTCTGGCAATTTTGATCCAATATGTAAATAGTTTCTCATCCCATTATGCAGAACATTGATGAATGTGACAAAAATTCCAAAAGATGACAGTCCAGCTCACACAGTTGCGGGCAAACATTACAATACACTAATGACCCGGCCCTTTAATGTCATCCCATCAGAGACATTAGAGAATTTGAAATTAAAGGTACAGTTGGCTCACACGACAAAGTGGCCATCTCATCTAAGTGGAATACCCACATCAGTCAGGATGCAGCCGTGATGCGCCCGAGCCGAGCTTAAAGCTAGTTATAGCTCACATCAAAGGAACGTCACCATGCCCAACAGCTACCCTTGCCATTTGGATCCCACTGAATCCGATCCTTTAGTTACATTTTTCAAGCTATCTTTCCTCCAGCTTCCACGCTTAAACACCATTAAAATGGAAAATACAGTGTTTTCTGCATCAGCCCCGGCCTTCGTTATTTCACAGACTTGTCCTTGTTATCTTGATCGCAGTAAACAAGCTGCATATACTCCTCTGAATTCTCAGTTCTAGTGCGGAGTTGTCTGACAAAGTGGTCAAGAATGTAGACACAATTAGCGCTACAAAGAGATGTCTGGATATCAACGAGGTGGTGCAATGACCTTTAAAACAAAGGATTCTAAACACCGGCATCACAGAAGTGCGCTGGCTGCTGCCATAAGGCTCTAACTCATTTATTTCAGGTGGTTTTCATGTGTTCTGCTTTGAAGAAGAATAAATCTAGATGCTCTAATCACGCTGCTCCAGGCTGTGACTCTTCTCTTAGATATTAATAACGCAGAAAAATATACACATGCATCAGATTGGGTTGAATCCATACACAGCTTTTAGACAAAGACGAAGCATCTGATGCTGATTGTTTATTTGATGTTCGGAGAGCTACTTTGCTAATTACCCTGCTGCGGATTGCATTATGAGAGTTTTCTTCCTCCCTTCTTTTTTCTTTTTTTTTTGACTCTGATTCTCTTTAAACTAGTTCAACAGAGCATGACTGTGATTAACTTTAAAAGGTCATTTAAAATAGCTTTCAGGGAGCATGTGATGAAACCTGGTTGAACGTTTGGAAATGATGTACTCTGAGATGAAGACCAGTCTCGCACAGCGACCCCCAAAAGAATACACTTTATGCTTTAATAACCCCCTGACAGCATACAGAAGTCATCTGCAGACCTCCTGGCACATATACCTGCAGAAAAACAAGCCGTCTCTGCGCAATAATACATCAAGAATCCTTTAAATGAATCTTAACATGTCTCCGGCTGCACCTTTCGTGACCTACCTCAGACACGAAAGGTTAATCCATGACAGGGTTAAAAACTTATCTGGCCTTTCTGGTCACATAACATCCCAATTACTTTAACAATCTCACAGTGAATGGAGGAAGAGTGGTGGTGGTGGTGGGGAGGGCTGGGGGGCTCTGGCCAAAGAGATGGGAGGGAAGAAAAATACAATAGATAAAAGTCTGTCTCAGAGTAAAAAAGATAAGTTCTTATCTTAATCTAATGACTCCACAGCCTTAATTTGTCAGACCTGGTTGCCTGGAAGGAAAAAAGAAGGCAAGTTTCTTGTGCGCAGTGTTAATAAGAGACATCTCTCAAGTCACGGGGAAAGAGGAGGAAGGATCAGCGGCAGAACATTCAGTGGCAACAGCGAGATGTGCTTCGTTCCGTGGATGCAGTTTTTTTTTTCCCTTACTTGCGCTAACAGTTGCTAATTAGCACCTTATCACCCTCCAAGTAGCTCCATACTGTGGAGACGCCAAGCACACGAGTATTTATAACCCAGAGACTGAGGAGATAAACAGCTCTGTGTGGCCGATGGCCAGATCAAACATTTTGCTGGTGTTAAAGAATTATTTAGCTGCATTATTCGAGATAAAGGAGACGCAGCCTTTCAGATCACTTTTCGCTTGAACTTGCCGCTCCAAAGGCCGCTGTATTTGGCACGTTTTCCTTCATAGTGCATCTCTAAGAGGACGATTTCTGTTTTCGTTTTTTTGTTTTTTTTTTTCTCCACCCAAACTGCTCCCGTGTTAGCGCCTTGCTAACACCACGAGTGTGTTCATTTACTGCATGGATGCATCCTTTGGAATCAAACCCTTAAACCTGGCAGCGTTGGTGACATGCTTTGCTAACAGAGCTACACAGAACCAGACTGACGCAAGTGAAAGGGAAAAAAAACACGTCTCTGGAGCTGCAGTTTCTTTGATGAGACAAAGAAAATAGAATGTGAGCTTTGTGTGAGAGCAAATCTCAATAGATTAATTTGAAGTGTTCACTGAATTGTGATTCCTTTTAATTAATGATAGAATTAACTGCTTTGTTAATGCGTTCCTGGAGGAAATGAGCTGCTGGCAAATTCGGCAGCGAACAAAAGGGGGACACATCTCTCTTGACATTTATACAACTCTGCCAGTGTCAGGGTGCAGCAGCTCATGCTGGGTAAAATTTGTCTTGAAGGAATGTTTTCCTGCACTGTTTGGAGACTGTGATTCAAAACTATCGACCGACTCCGACATCAATAAAGGCGACTAACTGAACTCCTGCTTCAGAGGAGGCATGCTGAGCTTTTATTTTGAACGCTGCTAACCAGCAAATCCCAGCTGACCTCTCTCTCGTTTCCCCAACGTTAGGTGGGTCAGGTCACTGTGGAGGCCCTCGATGGCATATAGCTCCAATGAGTGGCAACGGCACTGGGCTTTGTCCATCGTAGGCAGCCTTGTTCTACCCTGCAGCCTCTGTGAGGTTGAATCAGTTCACAGTTAACCCGTTCTCTGCCTGCTGTCCCTCCACCTCAAACTGCTGGAGAGCAAAACATGCAGTCCAAGATGGTGGAGTTAGAGGCTGAGTGGAGAGGCAGCTGAATGACACTGAGGACCACCATAGCAGCAACCCTGCAGGTAGACCTGGGGGTCTGTTACCTCAGTGAATAAAAGCACGAGATGACCACGATGACCTGGAACCTTAACACGGTACGGTTACGGTAGCGCCTGTATAAGGGCACATGACCACAGACACCTGTCTCTATGATGGGTGTTCTGGAGCTGTGAGGAAGTGTGTCACCCTGACCAAATGGTTTGTTTCCCCAGAAAGGGCGTTCCAGTGGACTCAGTCATGGCGCAGACATTTCTTCCTATCTACACATCCATGTATCCATTTTCCTGCACTTATCCAGTTCAGGGTTTTGTGTGTGTGTGTGTGTGTGTGCGCGCGCGTGTGCAGCCGTATCCCTGGCTGTAATCTCTTCCCTATTTTCATTTAACAGACAGACCCTGTTTAAAATGACATTAATGCTTCTGCCGAGCCATCTACTCATCCAGGTTCACAAATGCACTGCAGCAGCAAGAAGGCCTGATCTCCCACTCAAAGTCTGCTTGAAGCCCGGCCTCTGCTGCTCTCCTGTCTGCCGGTCTGCTTCTGACTGCTGATGGCCTCCAATTATTTATTTCCAATAAGGAAAAAACTGAAAAGAAAACAGAAACACTTACCTTCCCCTGGACAGACCTTTGAGGACGGCATTGTAAAGACAACAGCTACGAATGCCGCTACACCGAGCAGTGTGTGTAACGGCTGACCCGCTGGGGTTAGTGGAATAATCTGTTTTAAAGCACCTGACAGCATCCACGGCGCCTATTACAGCATTTCCTTCGCCTCCTGCACCAAAGTTTTTCAGTGTGGCAGCATCAGCTCTCTGACAGCAACATTAATGCGTGCGTGTGGACAGGATTTCATGTTTCCGAATATTTTCTGTTTGACGATGTGCTTTGTGATGATTTTGTGTTCGGGCAGAGACAGAAAATCATTGAGATTTCAGGAGCAGGGATATTGGAAGCGGATTTGAGTGAGTGTTCCGGCTACATCTCGGCAGCAGCTCTTAACACACTAAATTACAGCGCGTCCACGCCCATACTCGGTATAAATCCATCAAAGGGGATTGTGGTGGTGGTGTGGCAGCTCCATGGTTTCATTCAGTCACTGAGGGCATTTAATGAACAATTTGGGCCGTGTCTCTCCAGTGATTTCACACATGAATCCTTTAGGAAAAGCAAGGTTTGAATGGGTGTTTACTCAGGAGAAGCAGCGTGTTCCTCATTCCTGTCACATGACAGCACTCTGTGCTCTTGAAACGGGCAGGCGACCCGTGTAGCTCAAAATGTAATGACTTTTAACTCTTCCTGATGGATTGATGGCTACATACAAGCGTTGACATAGGATTTTAAAGAGGAGGCTCACCTATCAAGCAGAGAGTTGCACTCAAGCAGCGTGCGTTCACGCAAATGTCACCTTGTGTGAGCGGCGCTACCCCCACGACCCTCCGCAAAAACAACAGCAGCTGCATATTCTATTCCAGAGAGGGGCAATGGGGCATCCATATGAGCATAATATCACCGAGCAGGCGATTCCCCGCATGGGCCTGTCGAGCATGATGTACGTAGCAGACCGGTATCTTCCCCAGCAGAGCTCAGATTGTTTTGATATTTTTATTAACATGTCCTCAATCATAAATCACCCCGAGGGGAAGTGAGGCCGATCCTTCCTCTCCGCGCGGCATCAGATTACAGGTAGAAGACAAAGCTGTCGGACACCTCGCCACCACGTGTCCTGCCTTTAACACTTCATCCAGCCGCTGAACACTTAAATTCAGTTTACTTTCAAACATCAGGACGCAGCAGAATACAATATACATAATATTATGCAAATGGACTCTCCAATGTAGTGGCTGGGACTCAAGAGCAGCCTTCTATCCTTCATCTGTTTTTATCAAAGCTGGAGACAAAACCAGCTGGACAGACAGTAAGCGCTTCTTGCAATGTCAGGATGTGATGTCATATCGCTTTAAATAACCTCGCAGGACATCATTTTGCATTACTGTGCGTCTTCTGATGTTATCTTCACAAAAAGGGGGACATATTAATGCATTGTTTAGGCACAATACTGCGTCCATTTGCATCACAATAAGACTCCTTTTTTTTTTTTTTTTGACTTCTCAGCAACTGCTCCGTGCCCCTGACTCAGGCCACGCGGCTGCGGTGCTGTTCTGCAGCCGCACACATTTTCATGTCATACTAACTTGCCAGTGTGCGCAAAACTGTCACACTCCCTTAAAGGCTCTGGATGCTATGTGTAATTCCTTTAACACAAGGCCGTGCAGATATCCTTATCATTGTTGTAATGGCGTGCTCATGCCACCCTGCATCCTGTGAACTTGCACGAGGCAGCTGGTAATTCATTTAATTTATCCAAGTCGACCCGCGGTGGATCAGCCCGCGCTGCGCTCCTGTTGTGTTGATGGCTGGAGTACATGGCCGGACACTCAGCAGCCTTCGTCCTTCAGAGGTGATCTGAGGGCCACAGAAATATCACTCAGGACCTTCTATCTGCAACCATTTGCTCAAATGCGAAAGTCTGGAGGCTTGTGAAAAGGTATAGAAGCAAAGTGTTACAACAACAAATCAGTATTTTCTACTTTCAAATGATGAAAGCACTTTCCTGTCATCATCAGAGCAGAGCCTGCCTTTGTTTGCTTAATATGTAAACACCATCTGTATTTTGTTTAATCCTCCTCAACAGGTAGCCGGCTCTAAAGCGGATCCCCTGTCACTTGCAACCTAGGACATTTGGCACTCTGACACGCTCATTCCAATCTGTGTGTTGGTGCTTCAAAGCAAATATCTTGTTCACATGTGGTCTGAAGCGCTGCGGGTGTGTTTGACTGGATCTCAGTCAGCAAAGAGCGGGAGCTTTATCTCTCCTGATGGATCTGGCCACTCATAATGAGGTGGACTCTTCTAATGAGCTCTGATTTCACAAAGCCCTGGGCTTGACTTCAATCTAATGAGTGTGGGGCATTACCAAGTTTGGGTTGAGTTTTGTGTATGTGCTCCGTGGAAAATTTTATTAGGAAATGGAACGATTTGGGTTTCCTGAGACGTGACGATACACACATCTTGGATGTATGATGGCCTAATTAGCCATTTGTAGGAAGAAACCTTTTCACTGCAACACGTATTCTATCAGGGCCATAATGTGATTACAGAGGTGATGTACCTGTTAACAAATCAAATGCCAATATTAAAGGCAATTCTTCCTTATATTAGTATGAGTGTATTGCAGTGAAAATTCTGCCCTTCCCACGCTGCAATTAGATTGCCTACCTATGCAGAAAGGAGTCACAAGAAATAAAACGGCCTGTAATCGAGTCATTTTTCTCACTAGCGCAGTCACTGAAAATGCAATATATATACAGTATGCAGCATATGTCACGCAGGGTAAGTGTAGCAATACATTACCAAAATTTCTGATGTTATTTGTGCACGGCTTAGACTATTTGCCCAAAAAAAAGTGCAACGTGATCTCATCAGATAAGTCAGTCCAAAACCTAAAGAACATGTTTAATTTGCAATCATGAAAAAACAATAAGTCAGGCTGTGTGTGATGTCAAAGGCATCCGCTGTAATCACGAACCCACAGCAAATCCTCTCTGTGCACATCGTTCAGTTTAAAAGCTCACAGAAATCCAAGCACATCACACCTGATGACACAAAGAAAACAGCTGATGCACAAAGAAAACAGCTGATGCACAGCCAAGCATCCACAAAACAGACCTATTTCTCATGGGGTGGTGGAGACCAAAGCTGGGCTCAGTAAAATTCATACTGGACTTTCATTAGCTTTTAGCATGGTTTACCATATCAGGTTTCTAAAGCCACATCATGCCTTTACTACTTTGGAAATTCCACAAAATCATGCAACAAATATTGGTTAAAATTAGTGAATAAAATTTTTAATTGTACATCTTACTGTAATACATGAAATTTCTGTGTGTGTGTGTGTGTGTGTGTGTGTGTGTGTGTGTGGGAGAGAGAGAGAGAGAGAGAGAGGAGCACTCAGGTAGATTTTGACCCTATAAGGTTTTTATCTATATCAAATATTATGAAGTCATCATGTTGCCTAACAACCAGGTATAATGGCCTGTTTTAAGCCTTTGTGCACCTATAACACCTTACAAAAGCATTGTGTTATTTTTTTATTTCGCTACAGTAAATTATCATAATTTACATCCACAAAACTTCAGTTATGTATGATATATTAGAATGCCATCAGCTTGCCTGGCAACCACCTAGCAACAGGCTAGAATGACCCATTTTTTTTAAATATAAACAATGCCATCTCATTTTTTTCTACTTTTCTCAGTGTGATTAAGTTCACACCAACAGCACAAACAGACCATACTGTAGTACTGCAGCACTGTCATGTATTACTCGGAGTTCATTTTTCACAGCTATTGTTTTAGCATTTTTTTTCCACTTGCTATTATCATATGATCTCCCTATTTGCTCCACTGATAAATACTGAACAATGTGATAATGTGCTGATGGTGGTGGTATGCTCATACTATGGGCAGCTGTAGCTCAGGTGGTAGAGTGGGCAGGCCATTAATCACACGAGTGGCAGTCCATTCCCTCTCTCTTTTTGTCCACATGACAAAGTGTCCTTGAGCAAGACACTTTAACCCAAATTATTCCCACTGTGTTGATGTGGTGAAATATGTTTTGGACAAAAGCATCAAACAGAAACAAACCAAAAAAAACAAAAAACAACCCCACTGAAGTCACTTGGAAGCAGCAGGCTGTCGAGATCACACAGGAAGTTGAGGACAGAAGAGGACACCAGCCGGGATTCAGAGGAGCATTCGTTTTGCAGGATGGTCTTGTAACCTTTCGGTCTGCCATTTGCGGCGATGTCTTGTCGGTGTGTGTAGATGTAAGAGAGCCCACTGGAGGTGTGCCCTCCTGCCCACCTGCCTCCCTTACTGCAGTCTGCTGTGCCATGTGGAGTCCCAGATGTAGTCTACAGAATAATCCACACTCGTACACTCATGAAAGTGTCCATCTGGCCCCAAATGCTCACATTAAGTCCCAGAAACTATGCAGGCATGGGGACGATGTTGTGGCATCTAAGAGATTCAGGAGCGTGAGATAATGCTGCACTTCTTCTGTTCTGTCTGCAGGAAGGCCCGAGCTGAGGCGCTGCACAGCTGAGAGTCACTTGGCTGTGACCGGGAGGTGAAACAGAAAGGGACTGAGCAGGATAAGCCTGCAGAGCTCACTGCTAGCAGAGCAGAGCAGAACGAGGAGGATCTTTTTACATTAGCTGAGCCTCAGGCACATGCAGATAACAGCAAAGCTCCTGCCTGGCAGGAGAGACACCAACACTGCAGCCCTGCATCACAGCTGGCAATGTTTATCCAATCCAAATAAAAGACTGCTTTTTATACTTCAAGGTTTTCTCTGCTGATCTGAATAATATCTCATGTATTTCCTTTGACTAAATATAGACTGACCTGAAAACATCCGATTACAAACATCAGTTTTTATTAACTCTCATTTACTTCATAAAACAGCACAGTGGTTTAATAAAGGTGCACAGCAACAACATTCACTTATTTAATAAAACTGATTAATATACAAGACAGTTTCCTATAAAATACATTTATAGAGAATGAGACAATCTCACAAAAGAGATTCTTAAACTCAACAGTTAACTTCCTGGTTGAATAAAGGTTAGAAATATGGATTTTTAGGCTGTAAATTCAGATTTCTGAATTGAAGAAAAGTCATGAAAACACATTCAATAATAACATTATTAGTACAACAATTTACAAGACTGAAAGTGGCGACAGGAAAGAAACTCTGCCACCCACTAATAAAACTTCCTCACATATAGTTTGCTATCTTAGGCACCTGTCATCATCACTCTGACTATTTTTCTGATCAGTTTCCTGATTATTAGTTATTTGATGCTATAATAAGGTTGTTTGTGCTCATTACTGCCCGCTGTGATTGACAGCTGCGCTGAATAAAGGTGGTGACGTCTGTCTGAGTTCTACTGTAAACTGCACTAACTGATACCCTGCGGCATCTGTGGGACACTCGATTAGGAAGTGATGCTAATGTTACACCAAGCAATGTTTGAGCACAGTCGACACGTTTGGCGTTTTCTCCGGAAAAGTTGTTTCTCCACCAAAACCCGCTGGCTGCAGACAGGATTCTGTAAATTTGATCTTTTACTGGAGTGTATTTACTTAACTCTTGAGAGCAGTTTTGTTCGCTTATGGCTACAAACAGTCAAGATACACTAACTAACGTAACAGCTGTAATGTCTGTCTACAAAAATCTAAAAAGAAATCCCCCCCCCCATCGCACAGGCTCGTGGGCTGCTGTGTGTAATGCACTTGCAGACACCGAGCTAACCTGCCACTGATAATAATTCAGCACCAGTGGGTTTGAGGCCACAGACGGCGTCTTTTTGGTTTGCACAGCTTTTATCTCATTCTTACACTAAATAAATTGGGAGAAATTCAACCGCCTGCAATGTTTTGGTAGGGACTAAAGACTAACGGTTACTTGGTGAGCTTCAGAGCTCACCTGGTATGCAGCTTTCAGCAGAGCCAGACTCTGTTTCCAGACTTTATGCTAAGCTAAGCTAACCAGCCACTCGTTATAATCGCATATTTAATCAGAGGTGGCAAAAGCACAGACGTTCTGCACTTAAGCAGAAGTACAGGTACTTGTGTTGAAAATTATCCAGTAAAAGTTGAAGTACTGGTTCAACTTCTTTACTCAAGTAGAAGTGAAAAAGTACAGGCTCTGAAATGCACTCAGAGTAAGAAAGTAAAAGCATCTCTTTGAAGGGCGTTTCTACCAGCTGTTTTTGTGCAAAGCTAACTGAACCTTATGCGATATTAATATGATAATAAAATAATTTTAGTACATGGGAATACAAATGTTATTCCAATCTAAATCCTAATTCTAACAAATGTACTCAGCTTGAATCTGTTATGTGAGACACAAGCAGTAAAAGAATAAAAAATGGCAATTTTCTGTTGCCTCCACACCGAAACAGAAAAATGAGTACAGTCAAGGGTTAAAGTGGATTCGGCAGGTGGGGGAACCCTAAGTTCGGTTGTAGCGGCTGGGCGTGTTGGAAAGAATCACAGCTCACAGCGATTTCCATCGTGAGCTCCAGCAGATTTTTGCTGCCCTGATGTAACCTGTAACTCTGCCCATGAACACCACAGCTGCTCTGCACCAGCAGTAAAAAGTACAGATACTGCAGGGAGTAAAAATAATTACTCAACTCAGATACCTGAAAATTCTACTGAAGTACAGTAACAAAGTAATTGTACTTCATTACTTCCCACCTCTGTATTTAATAAACAGACGTGTTTGATTATCACTCCTCTCGTCCGGCTCTTATTAATTGCTAATTCCAAACAGTTACACATGAAAATAACGTGTGATGGTAATATAACACGAGGGCTACTTGTTAGCACGTTTTCTGTCTGTATGATAATGGTTTATGTTTTAAGAACTAGTGTCTCTCTGGGAAGCTTTAGTCTCATTTCTGAAGCAGCAGCGGGACAGACGTTGCTCTCGCCCCCGTCCTCGTCACCACTTCACAGGCTATTCAATTAGCAGAAGAAGCATGGGAGATGGAGCCATAATGGAGCTGATGAGATGCACAAGGACAGGTGACACTAATCAGAGCGGCGCCCCATTGTCTCTGTGTGGGCATCATTAAGGAAAGGGAGTGATTTCAGGCTTTTTTTCCCTCTCTGAGCCTGAATATACTCATGCCGCCTGCGTGCATTCTCTTCCTTGTTATCAATTTGCAAACATGTGTGAATTTATCCACTGAAACGAGTGAGTGTGTAAGGAAAACAAGAATATTTGACACTTCAAAAATAGGTTTCAAAGTGTAAGTTCTTATAAATGCCACTCTGATATACTGATGTGATAGCTTCAATGGCTCTCAGACACATCTAATTCCCCAAGGATTTACTCTCACCCTGTAATCTGTAAACTCCTTCTGTTGTTGGTTCAGAAAAGGCTGAGGCATCCACTCTTCAACGCATCCACTTTCCTCTCCTCCACTTGAGTGGGTGAGGCTGCTGATGAAGCGTGACCTGCTGAGGCTGCCTCAGACCGGATCCCAGCGGCACGGCCTGCTTCGGTCTGCCGTCGAACCTCTGGGCTGGACTACGAAGGAGTTCTGCTCCGCCTGCCGGTACCGACTGCTGAGGTAGCTCCACAGACACCTGAGAAAACAGCCAGAAGGACAAAGGTTAGGAAAGGACTCAAGGTCTGACTGCTTCGGCCCATGCATTTCTGTCGACAAAGTCCAATTAGTTAAATTCACACTTTGGCAGATCCCAAATAACTTTGTTAGCATAATAACATAATCCTAATCTCATTACTAAGTCCCTCTCCTCCCATTAACTTAGTCATTAGAGTGTGTGGGGAGCCTGCAGCTGAATTCAGAGGGCCTCTCATACAGCCCAGTGTTAAAATAATGCAGTCTCATGCTGACTTTAAAATTCTTTTGATGTATCTGGATACACTGATGAGCCAAAACTCTATGACTACGTGCTGTGGTCCCCTGCATCCCACCAAACATCTCCAGCCAGCTGGGGCACGATCCCTACACAGCTCCCTCTTTAAGAGTTTGAGGAGCAGAGGATCACCTCACTGTCAGCCCACAAGCTTTCCCACTTTGGACACGCGCAGTCATTAGTCATTGTGACTGGATTACAGGTCTTTACACCTGGTCGTGTCTCTCACATCCAACACACTGATTACACAAACTGTCTGTTCACTTATCTTTCTGCATATCTCAGCCATCATTGTTCACGTCATCTGCGAGTGCTCGTGGGAATTTGGCTGATTTGTGTAAATCAGAGTCTGGAACTTCGGAGTGAAATGATACATTTTTCTATCCAGCACCATCCCCTACACAAACATCTACATAAGACTTGTGTGCTTGGCCAAAATCATGTTGAAGGAAACCGCCTGGATCTTCTGAGCCAGGAAGTTTAATAGTTCTGTACCGCAGAGAAAAGGTATGAATGAGGTCAGCAGAGAACAGGACTCCACAGAGGGGTCAGCAAAGCCCCGAGAGCGCAAACGAGGAAAATGCTGCAGAAGTCCATGAGGAGCGTGCAGGTACTGCTCAGGATTTATTGTAGTGAACCTCATGTGAACATGTCTGCACGCAGAGAACCAGGTACAGTATGTGTGTCTGCTGTAGCTCGTCTCAGAGTACATCACTATCTTTATTAAAACACAAAAAAATTAAAACTTCAAACTTCGTTTGTTGGCTAATTCCATCTCAATGTAGGACTTCTGCTCGACCGCATAAAAATATTATGGCCCACAATTGGACACATCGAATGATGCTGTGAATTTTGAGCTTCATACAGTGGTGTGAAAAAGTGTTTGCCCCCTTCTTCATTTCCTGTTTTTTTGCATGTTTGTCACACTTAAGTGTTTCGGAACATCAAACCAATTTAAACAATAGTCAAGGACAACACAAGTAAACACAAAATGCAATTTGTAAATGAAGGTGTTTATTATTAAAGGTGAAAAAAAATCCAAACCATCATGGCCCTGTGTGAAAAAGTGATTGCCCCCTAAACCTAATAACTGGTTGGGCCACCCTTAGCAGCAACAACTGCAACCAAGCTGTTTGCGATAACTTGCAATGAGGCTTTTACAGCGTTCTGGAGGAATTTTGGCCCACTCATCTTTGCAGAATTGTCCTAATTCAGTTACATTAGAGGGTTTTCGAGCATGAACGGCCTTTTTAAGGTCATACCACAACATCTCAATAGGATTCAGGTCAGGACTTTGGCTAGGCCACTCCAAAGTCTTCATTTTGTTTTTCTTCAGCCATTCAGTGGTGGACTTGCTGGTGTGTTTAGGATCATTGTCCTGCTGCAGAACCCAAGTTCGTTTCAGCTCGAGTACACGAACAGATGGTCGGACACTCTCCTTCAGGATCTCTTGGTAGACAGCAGAATTCATAGTTCCATTTATCACAGCAAGTCTTCCAGGTCCTGACGCAGCAAAACAGCCCCAGACCATCACACTACCACCACCATATTTTACTGTTGGTATAATGTTCTTTTTCTGAAATGCAGTGTTCCTTTTACGCCAGATGTAATGGGACACACACCTTCCAAAGAGTTCCACTTTTGTCTCATCGGTCCACAGAATGTTTTCCCAAAAGTCTTGGGGATCATCAAGATGTGTTTTGGAAAAATTGAGACGAGCTTTAATGTTCTTTTTGCTCAGCAGTGGTTTTCTCCTTGGAACTCTGCCATGCAGGCCATTTTTGCCCAGTCTTTTTCTGATGGTGGAGGCATGAACTCTGACCTTAACTGAGGCAAGTGAGGCCTGCAGTTCTTTGGACGTTGTTGTGGGGTCTTTTGTGACCTCTTGGATGAGTCGTCGCTGCGCTCTTGGGGTAATTTTGGGCGGCCGGCCACTCCTGGGAAGGTTCACCACTGTTCCATGTCTTCGCCATTTGTGGATAATGGCTCTCACTGTGGTTCGCTGGATTCCCAAAGCTTTGGAAATGGCTTTATAACCCTTTCCAGACTGATATATCTCAGTTAATTTCTTTCTCAATTGTTCCTGAATTTCTTTGGATCTCGGCATGATGTGTAGCTTTTAAGGATCTTCTGGTGGACCTTACTGTGTCAGGCAGCTCCTATTTAAGTGATGTCTTGATTGAGAACAGGTGTGGCAATAATCAGGCCTGGGTGTGGCTAGAGAAATTGAACTCAGGTGTGAAAAACCACAGTTATAGTATGTTTTAACAAGGGGGGCAATCACTTTTTCACACAGGGCCATGATGGTTTGGATTTTTTTTCACCTTTAATAATAAACACCTTCATTTACAAATTGCATTTTGTGTTTACTTGTGTTGTCCTTGACTATTGTTTAAATTGGTTTGATGTTCCGAAACACTTAAGTGTGACAAACATGCAAAAAAACAGGAAATGAGGAAGGGGGCAAACACTTTTTCACACCACTGTATATCAAATACTTCTCAAGATATATTTTTTGGGAAAAGGGCCTTTTTTAAACACACTGATATCTGAGGAAATGTTTGAGCATGAACATCACAGAAACGTTTAAAGATAAAAGTCTGAACTTTTTCTTACCATCGAAATGAGTCAGGAGCTGTAATCTGGGACATATACGTCAACAAATGTCTCAGTACTGGCTAAAATATGAAAAGAAATTCAAGTCTTCCTGAAAGGCTCATATTTGAGCACATCTTTTGTATACTCCGTATGTGTGTGTGTGTGTGTGTGTGTGTGTGTGTAAAAAAGGTCAGTCAGCACTGTTATAACTATTTCATTTATAACTGAGAAGTAATGTTAAATACTTGCATGGTTTTCATTTTCATTTTCAAAATTCAAAGCTTGAAGTTCTTGTTTCTTTTCCTCACAAATGTTCATATTCATCAAACTTTGTTTCACTGCATATTTTATTTCCTGGTCATCCGAGTCCTGCCTGTAGCGACTCCACGTGCCCATGGTGGGGCCCGCCCCGCAGTTTGAGAACCACTGGCTCAGAGCAAAGGGTCACTCCAAATCAATACAAACTAATCTGAGTGCTCACCTTTATCCTGTGAGGAAACTACTGTATCCTGAAGGGAGTGATCTCTTCCAGGACGACTGCCCCCCATCCATAGGACACAACCTCTCGGGGTACAAAAGCAGACGGAGTTTAAAGTGACTCCAACGAGGAAATCCTTAACCCTTCATTCTTTTTAACGGTCAGCTGGAAGCGGCTCCTCCAGCAACAAAAAGACTTCCGGCTGCACAGAAGTGTACGGGAACTCGGCCCGTCGCGTCCCCGTTCTCTGACCTCAGCCAAAACTTCCCTGATGACTTTATGGGCTCATTCACTAGTTTGAGCTCATACTGAATAAAACATGAGGTTTATTTTGTAAATTATGGTCATCATTTAAGCCAGAAAGGAGGATTATCTATGGCATGCTAATTGGGCAACGACTCAATCACAAGTCATTAGTCAATGATTATGGGTCAATAATCAGATTTGCCCTTCCCTCATCATGGCCAGTTTCAAAACACCAAGTTAGTGATGAAGAAAACAGTTAAGGATAGATAAGAGGACTCCGCTAATGGGTGATGTCACAGTGGCTGTGCCCATCTTCTATAGTGTCTGTGGGCACATTGGCTCACTGAGTGGTTTGAAGAATATAAAAAAATGATATGAATCATATGCTAAGGCCTTCGGATTCAGCAGGTCTCAGCCCGACTCAGCACACGCAGGAGGTTATGGACCACACAGTGGTCTTTCCTTTCATTTTTAACATCAGTATATAAAGTTTTAATGTGTGAACCGTGGAGGAACCTCCCCCTTACCTCCCCCCTTACCTCCAAGCTACATAATTAGCATACAAGATAGAAGAGTGGCATCAGGCGATGTTTGGCAAGTTACGATCAGGTGTATTTTCATTATACTACTCTTTAAATTACTGATGCCAGCTTGTCCCACGTCTTGTTTGGAGTGGATGTTGCAGGACAAGCAGCGGTTGCATTGGGTCGTACGTTTTTCTATAGAAAAAAAAATCAAATATGTTGAAAAGGTGACACAGGAAAAGCATGTTTGAGTCTTCGGAGAGCTCCCACGAGTCTTCGTGTATGCACATTGCATAATAACTATCTCAGCAATCAATTACTGATCAGTGGGTTCATGTGACTGATGTAGAAGCTAATCATGATAGCTTGACTCTGAGGTGGTCCGACAGCCACACACTGTATCATTTCCTACAATCAGCAGCCACTTAATATGAAGACATTCACCTTTCAGTGCTGCCTTCAACCTGATTGAAGACAGAGGGTAGACTCCTTATTTCCACCTGGATCTTTTCACCATTAAAAAAAAAAAAAATCATTTTAATTTAGCAATTTTTAAAACAATAATAGGTGGACAAAAAAATAATTTTCCCAGTAGACTGAATGCATAACCTCAGTCCACCACAGTAATTGGCTGCTGAGGCGAATCAATGCCTCAGATCAGAATTGAAGCCTTGGGCTTGTTTACAACATCTATCATTTGTTCTTATCAAGAGTGATCAGAGCAATTTTCCCTCCAATATAGGTTTGATGGGACAAAGAAAAGCTCAATTCTCAGAGAATTGGAAAACACATTTCTTGTGCTTTGTGGTAACTAAACTGTCAACAGATAAGAGAGTCCATGGTATCAACTCGTGGGTAATTCATCTTACAATTGTGCTGTTGTGTTTTCCTTTGGCACAGCCTGGAAATATGGTTTGAGGCCTGTGCTCAAATGTCAGTGCAAAGGCTTCATCCAAACGTTCACAAAAACGGAGAATGTAAAGCAGAACGTACGCTCGGAGCTCTCGCCCCCAAATCTGCTTAACTTACGTGCAGTGGGCACTTGAAAGCCGCACGTCTGTAGCCTTGTGTGCACTTCTAAATCTGTAAAAGGGCGATGAGCTATTCGTCCTCAGGCAGCTCTGCAAACTGCTGTAGACAGTAGCGTGAGGTGAGAGAGCAGTGTAGGCCACTTTGTATCATGTCAGTGCCAGTGGTTAGACGCCATCTCCACAGTGTCCCTTGTCACCAATCACATCCTTTTAAACCACCCAGGGAGCTCGACACCCCCCTCACACAGACACACACACACACTTACACTCACACACACACACACTCCCTTATCTGTCAATGCTGCTTAAATAATGTAATTAATGACTTAATTAACATTTCCATAATCTATTTTAATAAATCTAACACGGCATAATGAGAGTTTCTAACCTCCAGGCAATGGCATATAAAAATTCACAGCGCAGAGCTGCATGGTCAGGGCACTGTCGCAGCGGCGCAAACTCTCGCCATGACAGCAAAGGAAGGAGCGAGCACATACTGCGTGACAGCCTTCTGAAAGGCAGCTCAAGCCTGACAAATGTCATGTGACTTTGTGAATGTGTCCAATAACAGACCTGCAGCGGGAGGAGGAGGGCAAAAAGATTATTTTGGAGGGTCAAAATGCTGCAAGGAGGCCTGAGCGCCACTGAAAGTAGGATTGTTTGAGTTTGTCAGCAGTTTGTGAGCAGAACAGAAATGCATTCTTGAGCTCAACTGTGAAATAAAATTATTCTGAATTGTAGATTCAGGTAAAGTAAAGCTGAGCTTCCACACTCAATGCTGGACCTGCTGCATGGGCTCGTCTAAATAAATCTTAAATGAGCTAAAAAGACCTTGTCAGACACACCGATTACCCAAGCATGGGCGATTAATTGGATTGTAATCTCAATTATAATTTTGGCTCCCAATGATTATAAAAGGTAAATAATTGGGACAAAATGATTATTCTTTGGAGTTCATTTTCATTACAGTTATTTCTCGTGTTATACATCAAGCACGCCTCGTTCCTTAAAAGCTTAAACTTGCTCACTGTTTAGAGTCTTCAGTGAGTAAGGTTGTTCTATAAGGAGTAAACCTCGTCGTTCAACATCTGGAAAGATCACCAGTTGCCTACAGCTGCCTTTGTCTCCGGATCGCTCATGGTCTGTCACTTTTGGTAGCAGGCGACAAACGGCTGTCAGCGTCGGCCTTTTGTCATTCGCCCTGTGGCTAAAGGCAGGACCCTTGAGGTGTGCAAGTCCACTGCTGCCAGAGTCTGTCACTGCCCCCCATGTGCAGTGGAGCCAGGTGAGCAGGGGGTGGTGGATTCCCTTGTGAGACCGGGTTTACGGTCAAAAACACCCTCTGATCAGGGCGTAGCTCCCTACCAGATGAACTCATGTCCTCCCCTACTCCCCCCCCCCCCATTTGTTTTTCATTTGAATTAAAGAAATGAAACAAGAATCCAACATGATGCAGACGATAAAAAGGTCATTCCAAGCTGTTTGCTTGTTTATCTTTACCTCATCCCTGTTTGGCAGACTAACAGGCAGAGTGGAGGGTGGGGGGTGAGTTGGGGTTGCTCCTTACAAGAGCTCCCACCCCCGGGGCTGAAGTGTGACTGAGATATGCACTGACAAGGGGCAGCAGGACGCTGGCACATCCCAGGCAGCACAAGCACCATGAAACACAGGGTCTGTGAAGACCACCAATCCTAATGAGGGCACCCACCAACCTTCATACTGTACCAGTAATAATGTACAGTTGGCTCCATGAGGATTTAGACAGTGACAGCTTTTGTAGTTTTATTCTCGCACCACAGCGGCTTTTAAATCAATCAAGATGGGACTGAAATGCATTTATTAACTGTTTATTATTATTGTTATTATACACAATCCCCCATTTTCAGAAGCTCAAAATTAATTGGACAAACCAATATGACTATCCATATAAAGATTGTTTTTAATACTTGGGTGAAAACCCTTTCCAGTCAAAGCCTGCCTTTAGTCTGGAACCCACCAAATGCTGCGCTTCCTCTCTTGAAATGCTCTGCCAGGTCTTTACTGCACTCGCCTTCAGCTGCTGCTTGTTTGTGCATCTTTCTGCCTTGAGTTTTGTACCTAATAACTGAAAAGTTACTCTGTTTGGTTAAGATCAGGTGACTGACTTGTCCACTGAAGAATATCCCCTTTCTTTGCTTTGAGAAACTCTCGGGTTGCTTTTGCAGTTATTACCCATTTATAATGTGAAGTGCTGACCCAGGAGTTTCACAGCATTTGGCTGAATCTCAGCAGAGATCATAGCCCTGTACACTCCACAATTCATCCTGCAACTTCTATCAGCAGTCACATCATCAATGACCTGGTTCCACCGGAGGCCATACGTGCCCGTGCCATAACATTACCTCCACCATGTTTAACAGATCATGTGGCATGCTTCACTTCCTGAGCTGTTCCTTTCCTTCTCCATATTTTTCATTTCCCATCGTTCATCTTGGTTTCTGGCCAAACACTGGTTTTCCATGATTATGCAGGCTCTTTTAGATGTTTTCTAGCAAAGTCTAATGTGATGTTGGTTTCCTAATCATGGAAATTATTCTTAATAATGCACGTTAGTTGTCTTCTGAGGTCTTTCAGGGCTTTTGATGTTGCTGAGCTGGTCAGCACATTCCTTCTTTTTAAGAATGAGACAGACTGTTGTTTTGGCCACCCCTGAACTTTTTCCTAACTCTCCCTCACTTGCAATTCAGTTCAAATCAATTGTATTTATATAGCACCAAATCACAACAACACTCACCTCAAGGTGGTTTATATTGTAACGTAACAATCCTACAATAATTCACAGAAAACCCCAACAGTCAAAACGACTCCCTATGAGCAAGCACTTGGCAACAGAGGGAAGGAAAAACTCCCTTTTAACAGGAAGAACCCTCCAGCAGAATCAGGCTCAGGGAGGGGCAGCATTCTGCTGTGACTGGTTGGGGCTGAGAGGACAAAAGACACGCTGTGGAAGAGAGACAAAGGCTTAGCACATCATAGGAACCCCCCAGCAGCCTAGACCTATAGCAGCACAAGTAAGGGAGGGTTCAGGGTCACCTGATCCAGCCCTAACTAAAAGCTTGATCATAAAGTAAAGTTTTAAGCCTAATCTTAAAAATAGAGAGGGTGTCTGTGAGAAGAAGGATTTTAAATTCTACTCTGGATTTAACAGGGAGTCAATGAAGAGAAGCCAATATGGGAGAAATCTGCTCTCTCTTTCTAGTCCCTGTCAGTACTCTAGCTGCAGCATTTTGGATCAGCTGAAGGCTTTTCAGGGAGCTTTTAGGACAGCATGGTAAATGGTAATTGGTCTGGTTCTTATAAAGCACTTTTCTACTCTACTTGAGCACTCAAAGCACGTTATGCACCCATTCACACCCATTCAAACAAGCACTTTTTTCCCTATGTGTTTTTCTAAGTGCTTTCTATCTGACATTTACACCCATTCACTCTCCAATGACTGCATAGGAGAGCAACTTGGGGTTCAGTATCTTGCCCAAGGATAATTTAGCATGCAGACAGAAGCAGCTAAGTATCAAAACACCAACCTTCCAATTAGTAGATAACCTGCTCTACCGCCTGAGCTACAGCAACCCCAGCCTGATTATAACAAATTACAATAGTCCAACCTAGAAGTAATAAATACATGAACTAATTTTTCAGTATCCCTCTGAGATAGGATGCTTCTAATTTCTACATATTTGTTTAATATGTGCACTGAAGGGCAAATCCTGGTCAAGGTAATGCCATCCAGAGTATCTGATTAGACACCATGTTTCTAAGGTTTGTAGGGTCGAGGAAATTAGAGGTCATCCAGGCCTTTATCTCTTTAAGACATTCCTGCAGTTTAACTAATGGATGTGTGTCATCTGGCATCATCGATAGATAAAGCTGGGTATCATCTGCATAGCAATGAAAATGTATGCAATGCTTTCTAATAATACTGCCTAAGGAGAGCAAGTGTAAATAAAACTGGACCTAGCACAGAACCCTTTGGAGCTCCATAATTAACCCCCATGTGTGAAGAAGACTCCCCATTTACATGAACAAATTGGAGTCTATTTGATAAATATGATTCAAACCACTGCAGTGCAGTACCTTTAATACCTATGGCATGTTCTAATCTCTGTAATAAAATGTTATGATCAACAGTATCAAAAGCTGCACTGAGGTCCAACAGGACAAGCACAGAGACGAGTTCACTGTCAGAGGCTGTAAGAAGATCGTTTGTAACCTTCACTAATGCTGTTTCTGTACTGTGATGAATTCTGAAACCTGACTGAAACTCTTCAAATAAACCGTTCCTCTGCAGATGATCAGTTAGCTGTTTTACAACTACTCTTTCAAGGATTTTGGAGAGAAAAGGAAGGTTGGAGATTGGCCTATAATTAGCTAAGACAGCTGGGTCAGTGATGGCTTTTTAAGTAGCGGTTTAATTACAGCCACCTTGAAGGCCTGTGGTACATAGCCACCTAATAAAGACAGATTGATCATATTTAAGATTGAAGCATCAATAATTGGAAAGACTTCTTTGAACCGTCTAGTAGGAATGGGATCTAATAAACATGTTGATGGTTTGGAGGAAGTAACTATTGAAGTTAACTCCAAAAGATCAACTGGAGCCAAAGAGTCTAAGCAAATACCAGCAGTGCTGAAAGCAGCCGAACTGTCTAAAATTTTATTTGTAAAGAAATCCATGAAGTCATTACTAGTTAAAGTGAAAGGAATACTGGGCTCTACAGAGCTCTGACTCTTTGTCAGCCTGGCTACAGTGCTGAAAACGAAACCTGGGATTGTTCTTATTTTCTTCAATTAATGATGAATAGTAAGATGTCCTAGCTTTATGGAGGGCTCTTTTATAGAGCAACAAACTCTTTTTCCAGGCTAAATGAGTATCTTCTACTTTAGTGAGACGCCATTCCCTCTCCAGCTTACGGGTTATCTGCTTTAAGCTGCACGTTTGTGAATTATACCACGGAGTCAGGCACTTCTGATTTGAGGCTTTCCTTTTCAGAGGAGCCACAGTATCCAAAGTCGTACGCAGTGAGGATGTAAAACTATCGATGAGATAATCTACCTCACTGGGAGCAGAGTTTAGGTAGCTGCTCTGCACTGTGTTGGCACATGGCACTGAAGAGCATAATAATGAAGGAATTAGATCCTTAAACTTAGTTACAGCACTTTCACAAAGACTCCTACTGTAATAAAACTTATTCCCCACTGCTGTGTAATCCATTAAAGTAAATGTAAATGTTACTAAGAAATGATCAGACAGGAGGGGGCTTTCAGGGAATACTGTTAGGTCTTCAGTTTCAATGCCATATGTCAGGACAAGATCCAGAGTATGATTAAAGTGGTGGGTGGGCTCCTTTACATTTTGAGAGAAGCCAATTGAATCTAATAATAGATTAAATGCAGTGTTGAGGCTGTCATTTTCAGCATCTACATGGATGTTAAAATCACCCACTATAATGATTTTATCTGAACTGAGCACTAAATCAGATAAAAAGACTGAGAAATCAGACAGAAACTCTGAGTAAGGACCAGGTGGACGATAGATAATAACAAATAAAACAGGTTTTTGAATTTCCCAATTAGGGTGGACAAGATGAAGAGTCACGCTTTCAAAAGAATTAAAACTCTGTCTGGGTCTTTGATTAATTAATAAGCTGGAATTGAAGATTGCTGCTACTCCTCCTCCTCGACCTGTGCTTCGAGCATTCTGACAGTTAGTGTTACTCGGGGGTGTTGATTCATTTAAACTAACATATTCATCCTGCTGTAACCAGGTTTCTGTAAGGCAAAATAAATCAATATGTTGATCAATTATTAAATCATTTCCTAACAGGGAGTTGGAAGAGAGATTTTGGGGGGATGGCAGGAGGAGAGAAGCTGCAGAGAGGCGTGTAAGACGGCAACTCTGCTTCCTGGTCTCAACCCTGGGCAGTCAGGTTTTAGGATGGTTGATAAATTTGGCCAGATTCCTAGAAATGAGAGCTTCTCCATCCAAAGTGGGATGGATGCCATCTCTCCTAAAATGACCAGGTTTTCCCCAGAAACTTTCCCAATTATCTATGAAGCCCACGTCGTTGCACTGACACCTCTTTAGGCTTCATATTGAGAGTTCCAGTGAAAAGCTAACGAATGCAATTTCAACACCTGAAATCAATTCCAGATCTTTTATCTGCTTAATTACCTCTGTTGAGGAGATTTTTTTTGTAGCTTTTGAGTGTGTCATTCTTTTGCTCTGTAAACAAGTTTTGAATGAATTCTGATAAAACTTTGTAGGTAATGTTAACAATCCATTAAAATTTGGCTCACATCCACCAAGGTCTTCAGGATTAGCGTAATCACTTATTGGTCAAAAATTGACCAAAAGCCTGCTAACGTAGAAACTACACTTCTTACCACTGTGGTGTGTATTGTCAACGTATAGAAAGTATCGCATAAAGATTTAAAAATATCATGTCACATTTGACCTCTGACCTCGTCTTCTACAGTGGTGTGAAAGTGTTTGCCCCCTTCCTCATTTCCTGTTTTTTTGCATGTTTGTCACACTTAAGTGTTTCGGAACATCAAACCAATTTAAACAATAGTCAAGGACAACACAAGTAAACACAAAATGCAATTTGTAAATGAAGGTGTTTATTATTAAAGGTGAAAAAAAATCCAAACCATCATGGCCCTGTGTGAAAAAGTGATTGCCCCCTAAACCTAATAACTGGTTGGGCCACCCTTAGCAGCAACAACTGCAACCAGGCGTTTGCGATAACTTGCAATGAGGCTTTTACAGCGTTCTGGAGGAATTTTGGCCCACTCATCTTTGCAGAATTGTCCTAATTCAGTTACATTAGATGGTTTTCCAGCATAAACGGCCTTTTTAAGGTCATACCACAACATCTCAATAGGATTCAGGTCAGGACTTTGGCTAGGCCACTCCAAAGTCTTCATTTTGTTTTTCTTCAGCCATTCAGTGGTGGACTTGCTGGTGTGTTTAGGATCATTGTCCTGCTGCAGAACCCAAGTTCGTTTCAGCTTGAGTACACGAACAGATGGTCGGACATTCTCCTTCAGGATCTCTTGGTAGACAGCAGAATTCATAGTTCCATTTATCACAGCAAGTCTTCCAGGTCCTGACGCAGCAAAACAGCCCCAGACCATCACACTACCACCACCATATTTTACTGTTGGTATAATGTTCTTTTTCTGAAATGCAGTGTTCCTTTTACGCCACATGTAATGGGACACACACCTTCCAAAGAGTTCCACTTTTGTCTCATCGGTCCACAGAATGTTTTCCCAAAAGTCTTGGGGATCATCAAGATGTGTTTTGGACAAATTGAGACGAGCTTTAATGTTCTTTTTGCTCAGCAGTGGTTTTCTCCTTGGAACTCTGCCATGCAGGCCATTTTTGCCCAGTCTTTTTCTGATGGTGGAGGCATGAACGCTGACCTTAACTGAGGCAAGTGAGGCCTGCAGTTCTTTGGACGTTGTTGTGGGGTCTTTTGTGACCTCTTGGATGAGTCGTCGCTGCGCTCTTGGGGTAATTTTGGGCGGCCGGCCACTCCTGGGAAGGTTCACCACTGTTCCATGTCTTCGCCATTTGTGGATAATGGCTCTCACTGTGGTTCGCTGGATTCCCAAAGCTTTGGAAATGGCTTTATAACCCTTTCCAGACTGATATATCTCAATTACTTTCTTTCTCAATTGTTCCTGAATTTCTTTGGATCTCGGCATGATGTGTAGCTTTTAAGGATCTTCTGGTGGACCTTACTGTGTCAGGCAGCTCCTATTTAAGTGATGTCTTGATTGAGAACAGGTGTGGCAATAATCAGGCCTGGGTGTGGCTAGAGAAATTGAACTGAGGTGTGAAAAACCACAGTTATAGTATGTTTTAACAAGGGGGGCAATCACTTTTTCACACAGGGCCATGATGGTTTGGATTTTTTTTCACCTTTAATAATAAACACCTTCATTTACAAATTGCATTTTGTGTTTACTTGTGTTGTCCTTGACTATTGTTTAAATTGGTTTGATGTTCCGAAACACTTAAGTGTGACAAACATGCAAAAAAACAGGAAATGAGGAAGGGGGCAAACACTTTTTCACACCACTGTAGGTCAATAGATTGATCTGAAGGTCAGAGTGATCATGATGCTATTTAGAGCTATTCAAAACTATTTTTCTTACAACATACAGGCATATAGGGAATGATATATGGGGAATAAAGAATATAATCCTGGTATGTGGGGATTCTGAATATCACATTATAGTTTGCATCCATATATCACATCACATTTGACCTCTGACCTCACTTTCTGTTTTTCCTTCAAGTTGACCCCAAAAGGCCTTACATCTAAGAAAGTCAGGAGAAAGAGAATGAATCAGCATGAATAAAAAAATAAGCTGCACTTTGCACTTATTTTTCCTGCACTACAAACTTCTTAAAGTACTTTTAAAAAGAACAAAGATAACTAAATGAATACATACAAATGACAATACTATTCCCTCATAGGGAAATTCTGCTCAGAGAGGGAACTGCCTCGGCGGAGGTTTGTGCTCTTGGAGCGTTTCTTGTTGTTCATGAAATAATGAGGGAAGCAGCGTCACCTGGACATCAAACTGCTCGTCAGTCAGTAGTCCAATTATTTCTGAACCTCGAAAAATGGGGGACTGAGTTAATGCAACACTTTTGTTAAACCCCTTGAATTAAAGCTGAAAGTAAAAACAAACATCACAAAAAAAAAGTGCCATTGTTATGGTCTTATGGTCCTGACTGCAAGTCTGCAGAGAACCTCTTTAACTTGTTATGCAGACACATGTATGAAGTACGAACAGCACAGCCTGAGGAGTCCCTCCACGGCGCTCCTCACTGAAAACAACATGTCACTGTGAATGATTCCTATAAGAGTGTGAGTGTTTGAATGAAAACATATTTGAACCTCTTTTGACTTAAATAATGAGCAAATACCTGCAGCTGAGATCTCAGAGCCCGCCTGACGCTGCCAAACATGCTGTAAACAAACCAACTTCCTGTCATAAAATTACAGCTCATTACTAGTGTGGATAAGGGCTTCAACAACATAATGATGCAGAAGCACATTACCACCATCACCATATTTATTAATTACCAGTTGACTAGCCACATTCCTTGCAAGGGCAGTTAATGGAGGGAGAGGGGGAAAAAAGTTAGAAGCCTTGTTGAGTTAATTACAAACAGCCTGGCATTTTTTTTCCCCAAGTTAAAACAAATACTAGAGGAAGGACACATGTAGAACACAAAGTTTTAATTTTGCTGCTGGCACAGAAAGCTGTTTGGGGTGATTGGAGGGTCACTTCCTCTGCCACCATCATATTTTGGAAAGTACGTTATTAAGCAGAGGAGCTTGTCTAAATCCCAGCCTTCAGTTTAATTAAGCAAAGTCAGTAAAGCCACATTAAAAACACTGCTTCATTTTCAAAAATATTATTAGGAAATAGAATTCTACGTAACCCATTATATATTTATCACTAATTTAGGCAATTACAGATTACATAACCTGTATCTGTAATCTGATTACAGGGCCCGCCATATGCTGCTTTCTAATCAGAGAGTAGATATTGTTTATGCCAGAAATCTAATGCATTATTTACAAGTTAGATGTTAATAAAAACAGACTGTTCATTTACTAATGGTTTACAGTTCCGCAGGCATCGTTCCAATTAGCAATATAGAGATGGAAAAGGAGACTAAGTGAAAACAAGAGAGGTGGGAGGCTGCTGTGGGTCAGACAACAACATGTTTTCAGAGATGATTATTTGGATGACACGGGCACTCACTGCTTCTTGTTTTTAAACTCATAAAAATGAAATGTTACTTGATGATATTGTTTTATATATTTAGCAGATCAGAATGCAGCCAGTGTGGAAAGAATGTTATGACCATTTTAATCATTATTCATTCTGACCGCGTTTGACTGAGTTCAGCCCAAGGGCACGCCGCGATGGGGAAAAAATGTGCAGATATGAGTTAGTTAATAAATGCACGGTAAAATGTAACACACTCACTTGATGAGCAGGATCTCCGTCAGTATACCGAAGGAAAGAGCTGCCACTTTAAAGGTGCTGGGTGGAGGCGGGTCGGTGAAGGCCGTCATCATGCAGTAAACAGCGTAGGGCATCAGACCCATCAAAACGCTCGCCGTGATCAGCACAAGCCACGTCTGCCACTGGAGGCTCACTGACCGCCACGGAGAACGCCTCTGCAGCTGGTACTGGATAACGCACAGAAAGAAGTCTCATGTCATCACTCAGGTCACACTGTGCGTCTAATTTTTGGACCTGATTGTCAGTGAAATGATTCTCAAAAATCTGAATGCAGAAACACAGAAAGGTTAAAGGCAGCCAGTCATGGTTTCTGATTCTGATGGCCATCTTCTCCTCAGGATGAACTCACTGTAAATGCTCAAAGTAGTTAAACAGCTCAAGCTATGCAAACTTAATATTTACTACTAATGTTCCTGTGACATTTTCTTTCCTTTTGAGTTAAATAAACTGATTTTTTTTCTGATTAACTTCAACTACAGTCTTTTGTCCTGTCTCTCTCCACTCAGCCCCAACCGGTCGCAGCAGATGACTGCCCCTCCCTGAGCCTGGTTCTGCTGGAGGTTTCTTCCTGTTAAAAGGGAGTTTTTCCTTCCCACCGTCGCCAAGTGCTTGCTCATAGGGGGTCGTTTTGACTGTTGGGTTTTCTCTGTGTTATTGTAGGGTCTTTACCCACAATACAAAGCGCCTTGAGGCGACTGTTTGTTGTGATTTGGCGCTATATAAATAAAATTGAATTGAATTGAATTGAATTGAACTACAGGGTGGATGAAGTAAGCACCGCTTGAAAGTACAATTACACTGTACTCATTTCTACTGTGTGTGTGTGTGTCTGATATCAACATGTTAATGCTTGTGGTGAGGGATAAAACGACGGCATTAATATGAGCCCCGTCAGGCTGAGAGTATTATGCACCAAAGACAGAAAAACATGGAGTAGAAGCAAAGACCAAACATCACATGCCTGTCAGCGTCTGTCTGTTTATTAATACTGTCCAGAGTGCCGCCTGGAAAGTGAAGGGTTTGCACATTATGCACACATTATGTCCTTCTAAGTTGTTCTATGGTTGTTAAATTAAATTTTGTAGTCAGTTGCTCAGATTATTCGGTTTACCCGAATATTAGCTCAGCAAAGCTGATGACTCTCACACGGACAGATGAGTGCAGAGCTCAGAGGGAGGTCGACTTCAAGCTGTCCCATTGAAGTTTGCAAGACTAGACTCACAATCTAGAGATAAAATACCATTATTGATCATTTATATTGGTTTATCCTATGGAAGAAGTGACTGAAACTATGAGTGTTAACTGTAACTTAAATATTTTAACTTTTTCATGTAGGTTTCAAAGTATGAAAATATCCCACAACCTTTGGCAGGTGTCATCACAGCTCATATTTTTACTGTGTCCAGGGAATTTCACTGTATTTACTTATTTACCTTCTTACCTTCTTCATATATTTGCTCGGTCATATTGGATTCTATTTTACTGAGCTATATACCTTTCTATTTATTTAAGCTACAGGATTTATTATGTGTGTGTTTAACTTTTAGCTGCTGCAGAACTCTGATAAATAATCTGCCAAACTGAAGACAATCGTGTGTCTCAGTTGTAGTTTGTATTTAGTTCTAATGACAAAATGCAAAACACATTATAGCTGTGCATGCTTCACACTTACACTGGCCGCTTTTAGCCAGTAAGTGCCTTCACACTGTCAAGTATGGCTACATGAAGCTTCCTGTAATGTACTCACAGACAGAGGTGCTGTGCTGCTGGAGAGAGCCAAAACAACACTCAACCTTTCTTCTCCATACGAGGAAATAAAACATTCACATTTAGTGCTCTCTGGTTAAAAATCATTCCTCACTGAAGCTAATTTCATATACAAAAGCCAATAAAGACAAATCAAATAGTGAAACGTGTCATAATAAGGTGTGCTAGTGTCCCTCAAACCATTGGAGCTGATGGAAGCGGAAATAGTAGCGCCGAAAAAAAAAATCTAGGCCCATCTGAACTCAGCAGAGTCACATTGATTTGTTTTTAATTTTTCACATTAAAACCTGCCTTCAGACAGCTCAGTGAATTCTCTATGTTCACTTGTCTGTTTGTTAACGAGTTAAAATCATTTATTTTAATTTTTGAAACAACTAAAACAGTAAAAGCAAAACAAAACTAAGTGACTGACCTTTCTTTGTCAGAAGATCGATAACCTTTTCTTATTTCTTCTGCTCGGCAAGAACAACCGGTCATATTTTTGATCGTCTCCCAACAAACCCAACCTTTCCTGTAGCCCTTTCACATTAAAAGCTCTCCAGCTTTTCAGAGGATTTCCTAAAGCTCTGAAACATTTGCAGGAACTTGTGAAGAACTGAAACCGATTCAAGAAAAACAGCACATAACATCTATGACACTCGTCCTCTGACTGATTTAGGTGCCATTTGAGTAAAATTATCCCACAGGAAAGGAATGAAGGCTAAATCATCACTAGATAATAGGCAGTGGTTTCAAGATAGCACTGTGCACCGCCTCTGCAGTCCACATGGAAATACCCAAATGCAGCCAACGCTCACTCAGCTGTGATTGGTCAATACAACTTGGACTACAAATGTATGACCCTATCCTATAGATAGTTTCTACATATCCAAATCCTGGTAACTGTACTATGACCCTGTAATAGAGACTAAACAAAACCTCCTAATATTGGAATAAACTCAAACTAATGCTTTAACCTCACACCTGCTCTACACATTCAGTCCTTTATTACTTCAGGCTTGGCATATGTATACATAACACTTAAAGTGGGGGGAAAAAACACATACATACACATATAAGCACTGAAAAATGCATGCAGGCATTACGCGTGTATGCAAACAGTGTTTTAAGTCTTGTCCAAATATCGCCTCGCTCTGGAGACAAACCAAACCACTTAAACAGCGTTTGATTAGTGTCTGGAATTCATCTGCAAATGCACACTTGCCTTGTCCTCTTTCATGGCTGCTATTCATTAATTAGATTCTTTGTGCAACTGAGCTATCCTCAATGTTTAAGGTTACATCAGGCCCCAGTAAGTGGCTGGCTGATAACAGAATGCATCCATCTTCATTACTCAGCCCTTTCTGTCGAGGCTTGCTCCTCCACAAGTGAGCTATGTCAGTAGGTTCTAAGGAGCTGATACATTTCATTGCATTCAGATCCTGAACTTTTGCTTCCTTTGATTTTGGTCGATCTGATTAAATTACTGGGTTATGGTTTCCACTCATGTCAGGTTCTTTTGTGGTGATTTTTTTCCTTCTCAAGGTCGAGCAGCGTCACAGCCAAATGAAAACCAATCACCTTTTTGGGGGGTTTAGACTGCAAACCATCTTTGTCGGTGTATATATCCTATTGCATTGTCACATGATATATGTAAGCATCTGCTGGCTCAATTGGAAATGGACAAAAGTCAGTGAGATTAGTTATCTTAACAACAATTCAGTCAATTTAAAGAAAAAAACTGTCTGGGTCATAATCAGGTCATTGCATCATAATTTATTTGGAACGTGGCAACTAATAATTCATAAATGACTACATCTGAAAATGGATTTCAGTCAAATGAATTATTAAACCTCAAAGTAAATCTCAATGTAGTTCCAAAACGCTTTTTTTGAATATCTCAAAGTGTTATTAGTAATACAAATAGAAAGAAAGAATACTGCAAGCTTCCTTTATGCCAAAGAAACTCCAGACGCTGAGAAAAATGTCTGCATAAACCGAGACACAACTGTACTCCCAAGGCTATCTTCTTTTATTTTGGGAGCCTTATAAGGCAAGCTATTAAAAAAAGCAAAGAAAAAAGAAGCCAGTTATGGTGGTCAGTCCTTAATGTTTGGGAGACTGAAAGCATTTGAACCCAATCCTAAAAAGGCAGACTGAAATGAAGCTGTTAGCGTCATATCCATCAACCAGGCTGCAGCTTTTAGTCACGTCAAGGCCAAACCAGTCTCAGTATGTTTTATTGTAAGGCCTCCGTCAAATTAATTATCTGTGAAGAAGCTGAGTAAGGCGACAATAAGCAGACAGCCAGTCACATCTGTCTTGTCTCCACGTGACTCTGCATAGAATGAAAGCGGGTTTTGAGTATTTTGGGGAGCATAGAAAAAGGACGCAGAGTCTTCATGAAGGGAACTGATTACAGAGGCGGTATATAAAGGATATCTGCCCCCAGGTCTGCCCCTTTATGGAGAGGAACACCATCTTGCCAGAAATTGCATTTGCTCCGCAGCCAATCCTACATTCAAATAACACATGGTAATCCAAACACTACACTGAGAAGCAATAATTTAAAAACCCAACAAGCAATACATTAAAAAAAAAAAGACTCAGTCTGTTATTTACTCCTGATGTTTTATGGCTATGACCTTTAAACACTATACCAATCAATCAATACAGGAGGGAACAAGCCTATTGGGAATATTTAGATCCTACAGATTGTGAAAGTAGGGCACTATTTATCCAAACACAATCATTATTAATACCCCAACTGTCAACCCAAATACATTTTCTGCATATTTTCCACATTAGGGCCTCTCCCTCCAGAAGTACTCAGACACGATGTCCAGCAAAGGAGATAATTAATGAAACACAGCTGTCACGTTGGTGTTAGACAAAAATGCGTTATAATCCTCAGAAAGTCGTGGTCAGAATGTTTGACCCATCATTTAAAGGACTGTGGTGGCGATATTACATCATGTAACTCTAATAATAACATCAAAGTTTTAATATAATGTCACGGTCGGGGAAGAACAGATGCCTAGAGGATAGCTGATAATATGGCAGCGCATACTCTGATCCAAGACTGTATACTTTCCTGTTTCACTGTGTTTTTATGCACTGTTTAGATTTTAACATCTGACTGACTTTGTAACGTGTAAAGTGCACTTCTAGTTGTTAAATATACAGCAGAAAATATCATGCTGACTAAAGCTGGCACTGAAGGACGGAGCACCCAGAGTGGTAAATAATTAAAAAGACAAAATCCACAAAAGATGGACCAATAATAAGTGAGTATGATTGCTTTATTTTATACTACCTGTTTGTGAGAAGCCAAACAGGGGCTTTCTAGTTCTGTCATGATATTCAGGAATCAGAGAAATACAGGAAAAATATTAAAGGTACTGAGTGTAAAATCTCACCACTATATGTCAACAGATTGCAGATTGCAATCAACTGAAGTCTGTTTTCTTACCCCTCCTAATTCAAGGGCATAATCCAAGCTACGGTGGCCGCTGTTGGACAAACAACTCTGGCCGCCGTTCATCTGTAGTAAGCTGTCAGTCCGACGTTTGACTCAGCTGGGTGTCCATGTCTACTTACTCTGGAGGAGGCTCTAATCTTATTGTACATCCTGTATAATGACAATAAAGGCATTCTACTCTATTCTAGGCTGTAAAACCTTGTGAAAGGAGTGCAATACAAGATGATGAGTCAGTGAAGCTGACCTGTGTCTGAAGACACTGAGGTGAGTTGTTGAGGATCCTGAACTTTTCTGTCAATAAGCGCTGCTGTCTTTGTTAGCCAGCTTTGCTGCAACCTTCTTTGAGGTGGATCTAATATTGTTGGACTCGGGCACTTGGCAAATAAACTCTCATATGATGTAAGAATGTAATCAAGCCGTCAGAGGCAAAGTGTGATCTTATAACCTGCTGTTGTTGTCAGCTGTCTGGATACGGGAGGGTCGCATGTCTAATCGGCTGACGATAACTAATTGTGACAATATTGGGAATATATAAGCAGGTTTATGCACATTTTCATGTGTTAGAGCTCTGACTTCAGGAGATGAGGCTTGAGGTGAGGAGGAAGAGGATGAGGTGGAAATGATAGGAGAGACAGAGCATTAGTGAACAAAAGGAGGAGGAGAAAGACGTAACAAGAAGGAGATGCTGAAAATATACATGTCCAAATGTTAAATGGCCTTATATAGTTTGAAAGAGCCATCTTTAAATTAAAAGTAACATGTAAGGCATACTACGTTTGATCACCAGTCTCTACCCACGTACTTAAAACACGATTAGGCAGAACGGCGAATGTCCATCTCGGACACTGTATTCAAGATGGCGGGGCAACATGGCAGCTTCCGCAAACCGGTGCCCACTTCTAGAGATTTTTAATGGATTAATTCTGAGTTTATGACAATGGATCAATTTGTTGGAAGAAGTAACTCACTAATCAATGTGTAACTATTAAATAACAAAAAATTACTCACTGTAAACTTAATATTAGGACTCTGCATGACTTCTGAGCACTTAAACAGTAAATTTATGGGAAAAAAATTAAAGGTAAAAATTGATGGCTGTTTTTTTTGGTCCTAGATATATGTTTCCCATATTTATTTTTACTGGTGCCTGGTACGATACACAGACATGGACAAAAGTTTTGGTACCCTTCCTTTAAAGAAAGAAGAACCCACAATTGTTACTTTAATAACTTGAAACTGACAAAAGTAATAATGAATAAAAGTTTACTGAAAATTAACTGATGAAAATCAGACATTGCTTTTAAGCAGCTCCTTCCACCTCCTTCCACAGATGCACATTTTAAATCATCAGGGTTCTGAAGGCCACTTCAGAATAGTCCAGTGTTTTGTTCTTAGCCATTGCTGGGTGTTTTTAGCTGTGTGTTTTGGCTAATTATCCTGTTGGAGTAACCATGACCTGCGACTGAGACAAAGCTTTCTGACACTGGGCAGCATGTTTCACTCCAGAATTCATTTCAGTTCAATTCAATTCAATTCAATTTAAATCAGTCCAATTTATATAGCACCAAATCACAACAAATAGTCGCCTCAAGATAAAGACTCTACAATAATACACAGAAAACCCAACAATCAAAATAACCCCCTATGGGCAAGCACTTGGCGATAATGGAAAGGAAAAAGACTCTCTTTTAACAGGAAGAAACCTGAACCAGGCTCAGGGAGGGGCAGTCATCTGCTGTGACCGTTTGGGGCTGAGGGGGAGAGAGACAGGACAAAAGACATGCTGTGGAAGAGAGCCAGAAATGAATGATAACTAATGATTAAATACATAACATAAACAGAACAAAACATACATAAGACGAGCACAGTGCATCGTCGGAATCAATTTATTGTCATTACATGAAACGTGTAATGAAAGAGAAGTTCCAGAACACCCATCCAAAAAGACAAACAATCGAGCAAACAGGGGAGATAAGTGTCTGTGGCCTTGCAGCCATGAGGCACTGCCATTTTACAAAGATAAGAGGGAAACAAAGCAAAGCAATAGGACAGGTGAGGGGAAAAAAATCATCTCATATTTTGCCCAATGGGGGGCACAGTATGAGGTTGAAAAAATATAGGAACCCCCCTCCAGCAGCCTAGGCCTATAGCAGCATAACTCAGGAAGGGTTCAGGGTCATCTGATCCAGCCCTAACTATAAGCTTTATCAAAAATTAAAGTTTTAAGCCTAATCTTAAAAATAGAGAGGGTGTCTGTCTCCTGAATCCAAGCTGGGAGCTGGTTCCACAGATGAGGGGCCTGAAAGCTGAAGGCTCTGCCTCCCATTCTACTCTGAAGTATCCTAGGAACCACAAGTAAGCCAGCAGTCTGAGAGCAAAGTGCTCTATTGGGGTGATATGGTACTATGAGGTCTTTGAGATAAGATGGGGCCTGATTATTCAAGACCTTGTATGTTAGGAGAATGATTTTAAATTCTATTCTAGATTTAACAGGGAGCCAATGAAGAGAATCTGCTCTCTCGTTCTAGTCCCTGTCAGTACTCTAGCTGCAGCATTTTGGATCAGCTGAAGGCTTTTCAGGGAGCTTTTAGGACAGCCTGATAATAATGAATTACAGTAGTCCAGCCTAGAAGTAATAAATGCATGGATTAACTTTTCAGCATCAGTCTGAGAAAGGATGTTTCTAATTTTAGAAATATTGCACAAATGCAAAAAAGTGGTCCTACATATTTGTTAAATATGTGCATTGAAGGACATATCCTGGTCAAAATGACATTTCTCACAGTGTTACTGGAGGCCAAAGTAATGCCATCCAGAGGAAGTATCTGGTTTGACACCATGTTTCTAATATTTGTGGGGCCGAGCACAAGAACTTCAGTTTGATCTGAATTTAGAAGCAGGAAATTAGAGGTCATCCAGGCCTTTATGTCTTTAAGACATTCCTGCAGTTTAATGAATTGATGAATCTAATAATAGATTAAATGCAGTGTTGAGGCTGTCATTTTCAGCACCTACATGGATGTTAAAATCATCCACTATAATTATTTTATCTGAACTGAGCACTAAATCAGATAAAAAGTCTGAAAAATGAGAGAGGCTCTGAGTCAGGACCAGGTGGACAATAGACAACAAATAAAACAGGTTTTTGACTTTTCTAATTAGGGTGGACAAGGCTAAGAAATTAAAACTCAGTCTGGGTCTTTGGTTAATTAACAAGCTGGAGTGGAAAATTGCTGCTACTCCTCCTCCTCGACCTGCACGTTGAGAATTCTGACAGTTAGCGTGACTTGGGGGGTGTTGATTGTAACCAGATCTCTGAGGCAGAATAAACCAACAGGTTGATCTATTATTAAATAATTTACTAACAGGGACTTAGAAGACAGAGACTTAATGTTTAATAATCCAGGATGTTACATTGTTTTTCTTTTTTTCTTTGTGAATTTTTATACTTAAAAATTGTTTTTTGGTGGTTTTTGGTTTGTTTTTTGGTGGTTTGCCAGAAGCTTTGTGGCTTGTCAGTATGCATTTTGGCAAATTCTCATCTCACTTTTTATGATTTGCTTTAAATAGTGGTGACCTCTTTGGTCGTTTTCCATTAAATCCACTTTGGCTCAAACAGTGACTGATGGTGCAATTTGGCACTGATGTACCTTGACCTTGGAGTTCACCTCTAATCTCTTTGGAAGTTGTTCTGCACTCTTTGGTCACAGTTCACATTATCTCTCTCTTCAATTTGTTATCAGTTTGTGGCCACGTCCAGGGAGGTTGGCTACTGTCCCGTGGACCTTAGACTTCTGAATAATATGTGCAACTGTATTGACAGGAACACCAATCTGCATGGAGATGGTCTTGTAGGCTTTACCTTTAACATGCTTGTCAATATTTATCTTTTTCATCTCCTGAGACAGCTCTCTCCTTAGCTTTCCCACCATGCTGCCAAACAGCATAGTAACTAGTTTTCACCCTTTAAACAGGCAGACAGACTGATTACAAGTTAGAAGACACCTGTGATGCTAATTACAGGACACACCTTGGTTTAACGTGTCCCTGTGGTCAACTTATCTTTTCTATGGCGTACCATAATTTTTTTCCAGGCCAGTTTAGTTTGTTTGTTCTTTTAAAATAATTCTGTTGAGCTACAATTCAAGAGCAAGTTGTGATTTTCATTAGTTAATGTTCAGTACATTCTTTATTTATTATTACTTTTGTCCATTTCAAGTTATTTCAGTGACCAACATGTCCATGTCTGTAATATTCTACTACTGCCAGATGGGTGTTTGCTAACTGCCAAACAACAAAAATCAAAGAACGTGCAGCTACAGACCAGACATCGGACTGATAAATCATGTGATACGCAGAGAGATGGATGGTTTTATAGAGTCAGGAGTAAAATGTAACAGTAATTTTCCTTCAAATGCCTGTCTCTAATTAATATTAAGATCCATTTATCTCTTACTCTTGCTGCAGCAGATATCTAGATTGGTTTCCCCGAGCTGCGTCAGTATTTAGTAACCTTTAACTGGCCTTTATAGGTGTATCGACAAACTCTAGTTAGATCTCCTCATTTCAGGTGTGACACAAATTAACTGTGTAACATGGAAATGCCAAGCAGCTCCTGAGACCGTCTCCCGTGTAAATGCTGCTTGTTTGCAAGCAACAGGGATGGAGTTCTACTTAGCAGGACCAAACTCGAAAGTCTATTAACTTATTGAGATTAAAAGCCTGATGCCTTCCCTCTCCACTCACCCACCCCTCCGTGGCCCCTTCCCCCAGCCGGCATCACACATCCAAAGGAGAAAGGTGATTGATGAGAGCCATCAGGCTGCTTGGAATCTCTTCTCTCATTAGACTCCTTATGCATCTGAGCTGTTTCAACACATACTGGGAGAGCAGGGAAGGGGGATGGGAGCAGAGGGGGTGGCCATCCTTTGACTTTTTAGAAGAAAAGTACTTGTACTAAAATGTTTACCTTGTACATTAATCTCTGGGAAATTAATTTGCCATTATACTTTCTCCGTGGAAAAAAAGGAGACTTTTTTAATTGAGAAGTTTGAATCCCGACTCCCTAATCTTCATGCTTAGTGAGCTCTGTCTCTTTTGACTCATTCATTGGACTGGTTGGAAATTAATGTCCCTGAGGGAGCACTGTTTGGACAGCCAGGGTGGATCCTATCATCGACCACTGAGGCTCTCCTGAGGAGGGTTAGCTAAAGAGGCGAAAAGGGAAGCAAAGGCTGTTATATATGCATATCCCTAACAGACACAATCAATCACATTAATGCAAGTGCAGCACATTATTATGTATTTAATTTCCAATGGATAGTAACATTACTATAATGTGCTGGTGATTGCACCGCAGTAAACCAAGTGGGGTCCACTCTGTCCAGACAAATATATCAAAGACAATAATCAAGATAAACAGTGAGAATCAGAGCTCTCGATTTAAACTGCAGCCAACTCCTCTCCACTTTTATGTTGCAGATATTTCAGGTTTAAGCAGCAGCACCTTTAATGAATTTTTAAAGAATGTGGTGAATGAGTACAGAGTGCATTTCTTCAAATAACAGCAAAAATCATAAATGTTAGTCTGCAAGTGGTCATCCTTCCTTCCTTAGTTTCTTTTCATTTGATTCTTCAGAGCAATTTCATTTGAATTCGATTCGCTTCTATCGGTTGAGTTTGTATTGATTAGAAATGTTGTGGTTTTTCAGTTTTACATTAATTGCAGTATGGGGCGTATTTGTCAGGAGCACAGCTTCCCACATTTAGAGCAGGTGCTACAGTACAAACACTTTGTGAAAGCAGTTTGCTCACAGTCGTGCAGTCATCCCAGTCCCAACAAACATTCACACCAAAGCCTTCTCAGGCAGCCTGTGCAGGCAAATTGATTTTTCTGAAATTTCCTACTAAACTGTTTTTGTCCACTACAGTGTTTTAACTGACTCAAATGAGCCTTTGGGAGGTGTGTAAGCAGGATCGAGAACATAGTTTAGGCGATGACTCTATGCTCACTTACTTAACACAAGCATGTGAATTTTCTGGTTCTTTTATGCCTGAGTAAATTAAACCCCACAATGTGATGTCTTTGTGACAAGACAAAAACAGTTTTGTGTCACAGCTGCAATTTATTTATTTGCTATGAAGTAAAAAAGGCTGAACAAACTTCCTCCAAATGTGGTCATTTTTGCCAGGGGTTGCAGTACGATCAGTGTGTGAGTCAGAACTGTAATGTTACCTGCTCTTTTCACCGCCTCCTGTACTCGTTACCTGATATTTGAACCCAACTGTCTGCTTCTCAAAGCCTTTTCTCCTGTCATGTGTAAAACTGACACATAATGTTTGAGAATATGAGCAACAAAGCATAAATCAAACCACGTGCTTTATACAAAGCAGCGTTATGTTACAACGATCTGACTTTTTTTTTTTTTAACATTTTACAATACTCGGGTTAATTAATCCCAGCTTGCAACAATGCTGCTTATGTATTTCCATGTCTTTTACCTCAGCAGCACAGTATCGTGCATATTTAATATCCTTTCAAAGGCTTCTTGTGTTAAAATGAGCAGAGAGACACTGTTTTCAAACAACTCATGGAACAGGCTTTAGCTTAATTATGGTATTGGCTGAGGCTGACAACGTCTGCCTGCGATACTCGTCCTAGTAGTCGGCAAATCTCCCGTTTGCAGAAAAGAAAGAATAGAAATATGCTTTTCCCTACCTCTGTTTCTAATATTCATTTCAAATGCCTTTGCTAGCCTCAACCTACTGCCGAGTAACTTGGCAACTAGTCGATTGTGGTTGAATGTGCATCCTTGTGGGGAAGTATAAGGCACCGCGTGTAAGTGGGAAAACAGAGGATGCATTGTGTGGAACAGATTGTGTGTCAGAGAGACAGAAAGAGGGAGAGTTCGTCTGTGAAGGGTGGGGTTTTGGTCATCTGCCATCGGATAAGATATCCTGACAAGGCAATCAGAGAGAAACAAATTCTGCAGCCACGCGGGTTCAACTCTCTCGTTCTTCACCCTGATGAGCTTTTGAAAAATGGAGCTCAGTTGAAATTGGTTTTGTATGAGAGGCTTCAGATCTGTCGCTTGTCAGGATTATTGCCACCTGTCTTCATTGGCTGCAAAGGTCTGTTAATTAATCTGCCTCTCCTTCTTAGTGGCCGGAGAGGACGGGGTGAACACTGTGCTGTCTTCCCTCCTCAGACCCGATGTGTCAGATGTGCCACTGCAAACAAGCCTGATTTAGAATAAGACTGCTGTGATTCTACTAACCGGTATCATTAAAATACTGAATCATGTCCCTTCCTTCCAATTTGATCAGTGAGGCTCTTTAATTGCATATTTAATTTAATTTAGTTAATGAAAGTCATGAGAAAATGTATTTGATCGACAGTAATATCTCTTGTGATCAATGACGCTCCAAACAGAGCTCTTCATAGATTCTCTCCTGACTGATCACGTTAAACAAAAAGGCAGTGCAAAAACATCCATTTGGTGCCAAAGAAATGTACGCAGTGTGCTCGATGCTATTGAAAGTAACATCCTGATATCAGTAAATGTAAGTGGAAGCCTGCAGCTAAGAGCATCAACATGTAATCCAGCATTGATTAATTGGACATGGACAGATTAATATGCCAGTGGATACTCATGCCAAGCTTATCAGAGTAAAAGTGTTATTACACAACCATCAGCTGTGTCTCTGTAAATGAGCAGGAGAGCGAAGATGGATTTAACCGGCCAGGTTACTGCACAAATAGAGGCCGGTAGGGGGGGGGTGAGGTGGGGGGGGGCATGTCAGTGGAATTTTTTTTTTTTTGCACGGACACCAATCACACTCCCACAGGAACCTGCAACTGGCCCCGGCCCTGCAAAGTGTCAAACTGATCAACCGTTGGCCGTGATTGTCTGCTGCTGAGTGTCTGCACCTGTGCATTCCTCCGAGTGCTGAGAGCCCAGTGATTTCTTTGAGTGAAGTTTGAACTTGGCCTGCCATTTGCAGCCCGGGCATACCCAGACTTGCCTGGCTGCGAGCGGTTTGTATTGTACACACACTCTGTCACTCTCCGCTTCTTCTGTTGGAATGTAAACCACCAGTGTCACAGCAGCGCCGTATACTGGGGCTGCATGCTTTTGTTGCAGTGCAGGTGCAGTTTGGGATGCAGGCCTGAAATGCTTTGCCAAGTCACAGCGTGCAACTGATTGGAAAGATCAACAGTTACTTGGACTAAACTGCACACACAATGAGGTTTTTGTTTCGATTACAAGTCTGAACAAAGAAAAAATCATCAGGTAATGTTCATTATACATTTCCCTTCTGAATACATGCCACAGTACCCTTATTCAACAGCACTTTTACATATGTTTGATTAAACTAAAAATGAGCTGCTGTTTCTCCAAGGACATATTTTCATGTGAAGAATACTTTTTCATTTAGCAGATGCTTATATGCAGAGCAGCGTTGTTGCCGCCCACAGGTATAATCAACCAGAAAATTAATAATCCTACTGCAGGACTACAATAAATCATTATGCTTTGGACAATTAATAATGGAGGCGAAGCTTGGGGTGTCTGATTACAATAGTTACGATGCATATCATCAAGATTTAAATTTAACATTTCACAATGGAATTTCAGACACCAGTGCACATTAGTGATGTTTAAATTTGGCATTAGGGCGGGTCATGGGGGCTGAGGGATGGTGTGTGTCTCCATCCATTACTAACCAAAGTGCTGCAAAATTACAGTGCAGCACTTTTTATAGCTATAAATTTACACTTGATGCACAGTGATTAAAGGAAAAAGATTAAAAAAAAGTGCTCTGTAGCATGATGGGGATTAAACTAGTTGAACAGCACATCCATAATTCACTGTATTCCAGCACACCTTCAATTAATGTAATTCATCAGTATTTAATTGGTCAGACCTCTTTCTTTATTTCACTTGATGAGAAAGTATTTATATGATAGAACATAAACTCTATAAATGTTAACTTTTCTGAGTGAAGTATGCTACATTATGGTGTTCCACAGGGAAGTAGTATGGGGCCACAATTTTTCTAAACTTTTAGATAAAACCACTATAATGCAACGTTATTACCTTAAAAAAGTTTGAGTCTGTGGGCACCAGGTGACGGTGTGGGCGGCGCAGGCTTGAGTCCCGACCTGTCGCCATTTACCACATGTCTTCCCCCATCTCTCTCCTCCCACTTTCCTGTCTCTCTCCTCTGCAAACTAAATTAAAGCCATTAAAAGGCCAAAAAACAAAGTTAGAGTTTTTTTCTGCAAACTATTTTGTTTTAAGTGTTTAAACATACTACAATATTATTTTCAATGACTCCTCCAAATGGGCCTTTAGTAGGTGACTATGCACATAAGCACAATGGGCCCACATGGTTAAGGTCAATGAGTTTTTGTTACCTCACTCAAGAGAAGTTAGTTCCTGTTAATCCTGGCATCTTATGCTCGAGTTAAAATGCTTTCCTTTTTATTTTAATTCAAATTCCGTTCAGGGAAACCTCTGGCAAGTAGGAAAAATTATTGTTTGCAGAAAAAACCTGCCCTTGTGGAAAAGTGCAGTGAAGAAAAATGTTATAAATTTTACTATTAAAAAAAAAAAAAAGCAGAGCCTGCTTTGCAAAACGTACTTATTTCTACAGAACAGTTCCTTTTCTTCTTCTCTGATAAAATAATAAGGAGGACAGTTTCATATTTTCTTTTCTTTACTCATTAACTTGCAACTGTAAATGAATCACATCTGCTAAAACTTTACTTCTAAAAATGATTTGAGTTCACTATTTTTTACAGTGTGCTCATAATCCAGGTGTGCAGACATCTGGAAGCAAAGGAACCCCGGCCGCTCTCAGCTTTGACATCCAGCTTTCAGGAGTGGAAGAAGAACAGGAAAAAATACCAAACAAAAAAAACCCAACATGGGGGTCCAATACCTGAGCGGGTGCTCAGCTCATTGACTGGACATAAACTTTCTCCACCTGACATGTGGTGGAAGAGTATTAGTTACACACACTCAGCCTCGGCTGACTCACAGTTTGTGGAATCACAAAGTAATCTTGTGGCACATTCACTTAAGAGGCAGCTTGATGATCCCAGGCCAGTGATTTATACATCTTAAGCACGTTGCGAGGCTGTAAGAATTTGTCAAGTTAGAATCCTAATTAAAACTGTTAATCACAGATTCCTGTTTGTTCAGCACTCGGGTGAAATGAAAAATGTGATCAAATTATTCATTGCTCCCTTTCAGACAGGTAAGCCAGCATAGCCTTGAGCGTGAGCTCCGGAAGGTTTTTTTCTTTTTTTTTTTTTTTTGGTTATCCTGACTTTTTAAAAATTCATTCGATATACATCAAAATTACAGGTTTACATCCTTTCATGCACATCAGTGTAAATTGAGATATTCAGAAAATTGGCTCAAGGCAAGTATTCAGTGGACTGGATCAGAGGGCACACTTATAACTCTGCAGTATGTTGCTCCTATTGAGAGTGAAGCTTGCTGCTACACTGCACTAAGTCAATGTGATTGAAGGAAGACTGCTTCATTTTCTTAGCACTAATATTTCATACTGCTCACTATGCATTTTCATTCCATTGAAATCAAATCACTCAGTTACCAAGTTTAAAGTGGCTGTTGGTGGGAGGAAAACAATAATGATGCTAGAAAAGAACACAAAACCATAGGAAACTAAAATATTCAGCGTTTTTTACCGAAGCATCAATTATTATGCATTTATTTATGAACAAACAATGTAACAAATTTAGGAAAACATGCCATCCTCGAATTTTGACTCGAATAAATAAAAAAGAAAATCATTAAAGAGACAAATTATTGATACTGATAAGGTGGGAGGGGCAGATCGTAGCTCCTGGAATTGTTGGCTAGCTGTTTGTTGGACCTGCCACACTTTTGACCAAAGCCATCCTGATCTAATTCACAACAATTCAGTGGGTAAAAATAGTCAGCGACTCAGTCTGCTAACAGTTCCTAACAAACTAAAAAGTCTTTAGGACAATTCAACATGTCAAAGAAGAAATAATTACTAATTATCAGGATTTATACTGTAAGGGACGTGACACTGTAGCAGGAATAATGCCTCTGTTATACCGATGATACACCTTTATTTGTGCTGCTTTCAGAGCTCAGTTCAGTCTTTAATTTACTGGATCATAAACTCGTGATTGATATGTAACAGGTTTGAACTCAGGTTTAACAGTTACCTTTCAAGTAGAAAACTATAGATTACAAGTTTTTCACTCGTAAAAGAAAGGACAGCTCTGTATATAGATGACACTGGTCCATGCTGTCTTCAGCAGCTCTGTAAACTGTGAATGATCTAATGTGGGCTGCAAAGTTAAAATGATTTCTGTGCTTGAGAAAAACAGCAGGTATTAGATTGTCTTATGGTCAAGCAATTCAAATAAAAACATCCACCAACAGTTCAGAATGAAGCCCCAGACTCACATCTGAAGGAACTAAAGTTTTAGGTCATCAGAGAGCTCAAACCTTCAACTGGCCACTGGTGGGGGAAGGACGGCCAGTTCCCTGCTCTTTATTAAGAATCATCACACAAGCTGTGGTCTTTACTGGTTTATTTGCCTTCAGGATGTTACATTCACTCATGTTGAAGAACAGTTGCTACCTCTGTAGTGGTTCACGAGAAGCCAAATGAATCAATAAATAACTATAATAGAGTTTGCTCTGCTTCACTGTAATAGACATGAACACCACTGCTGATCAAACGGACACGCAGCCCTCGAGGAGGAGAACCTCTGTATTCTTTTAGTTACAGACACAGAACACAGGAAGCATCGGGGAGTCGAGGAGAAGGGCCGAGCAACACAAATGGTTGTGTTGCTGCCCGCTGCGAAGAGCCTATTAAAAACAATGTGGACACCAGCAGGCAGTCAATCTAAAGACCAGTTGTGGCCCCCTTTGATGTGCCCACTAGCTGCGTCAGAAATGTATGAAAAATCATCATACAGTTTGACCAAGAGTTACCCCTTGGGCTTGCGACAGAGTGAATTTCTGGGGAAAGTTCATCCAGGTCCACAGTGTTGTTTTACTTTAGTCCAATTTTAAAGATATGAGTTTCAGTTTGAAAACATTTTTAATGCTCAGACAAACGTTATACCGAGAGCTGTCAATCAGTGTGATTTATTGTCCTGTAAAAACTCAAATGGGAGAAATGACCAGGACAGCAATGGCTGTGCAGGGGCAACTCTGCCCTGGAACCTTACAGAATGATAATAAATAAATCATATGACTGTTATTAGCTTATGACCAGTAAAAAAGTACAAGTTCACCTGTTCACCTTTGAACACTACCCAGTGCCCCCTGGGTGTGTTGGGATCATATACACAGTGGAAAAAAAGGTTTTATGCGCAGAAGAACTCTTCTTTTGATTTTCTAATCTAAAGGAGCTAAAGGAGGTGTATCAGACTGATGCTTTCTACTTAACCACGTCCATTTATTCCAATCAATGAAACGGACTTAAAAGCCTGCCTCTAATACAAACCTGGTTCAAATAAAGGTCAGCCGCCTTTTGCAGCTGAGGTAAATAAAGGCCAGACTCTATGAAATATTATCCACGTTTTGATAAAACACGGTACTCATATGTTCAGAGCTCGCTGCATGTGTGAAGCACAGCTTAGGTAATGTTAAAACACAATGTGCTGTTAATGTGATGCATTCAGCATAAATTACAGGTGAGATAAAAATCCACTGTGTTCCAAGTCTACCGAACATCTACATTCTGATGCATATTTATGGTGGTATTTTATAAAACTATTTTTTTTCTAACAGTGCACAGAAATCTGTTTCAAGTAGCGGTGAGAAAGTTCACAAAGGTTTAGAGTGTGGAAAGATTTGGTTTCAAATGTGTCATTACTGAGATTATTTCCTGAATTGGCTGGAGTTTTGTGTGTGGCTGAGCGTTCAGTGTTTGTTAGGATGCAGAATAAGACCACTCTGCACACACTGAGGATCTATGTATTCAAACCCTTAAACTGTTTGGTTGAGGGTTTGGACAGGAGACAGCACTGGAACTCATACATGCCTCAAACCAGCACACCAGGCTCCCCCACCCCCTCCAGCAAACAGTCACTACAAACTCTCCAGGGATTCCACTTTGAGAAACTCCTGGTTAGTGGGTAACAGTGAGAAATGCGGTGGTGGGTTCCTGAGATTAATTGGGCTACTTGCTCGAGTGTGACACCCTGCTTCTCACACTTCCACCAATGAAGCAAGGAAACTGTAAAACTGTACATGACAAGGCTTGTTCCAGGTAACACTGCCTCATCACCACCATCTGTAATGAGGCCAAACACACAGTACAGGACACAAGGGGCCTCATGCTGTACACTAAGTGCCTATGATAAGACAGAAAGCATTACATCATGCCGTGGTATATCTGTGTGCACTATCGCTATACAGGTTAATGCCCGTGAGCTAACAGCAGTTTTTGATCTCTTCCTGGATGAGCTGAAAGCCATTCCAGTGAAACGTTAAACTACACAAAAGGCTTAGACTGACATAACTAGGTGAACCTCTCTGGGCCACAGTATGCAGTCCTATAGAGGATGGAAATGTGAAACGAAATAAAATGACATCAGGCCTCTTCTTGTGTCTAAAAGGCTTCTTAGATTCACTCCAAAAACACTGAAGCTCTAAACTCATCCCGAGACTTCTGATGAAAATCACAGCATGAAGCAAGAAGACACTACTTTTTGATTTCATATCAAATACAGAAAATGCATTATTTTAAGAAGCAATGATAATGCTTTGCAGTATTTCTGAATGGCAACAATAGATGGTGATAGACTGCCGATGCTGCACATTATCAACTAGAACAATCCGGGACACTGCTTCAGTTCACCTGCGTATTAATCCAGATTCACCATGATGACAACGGCAAAAATGCTCAAGGGCCAGGGCAGGAAAGGGACCCAAAAAGGCCACGATCCAAATCTTTAATCAGAAAACAGGCCGTGGTCATTATCATCAGCGGGGCAAACACATCCAGGAAGGTACAGGCAACAGCCAAAATCCAAGATTAGAACACCGATGAGATTAAGGATGAAGTACAAGGATGGAAAACTAGAAAGGAAGGAAGCAAAACTGACAGCAGTGGGGAACAGCCAGTGATCACAAAATAAAACAGGAAATAACTAAACTCCACATTGTGACGTGTATTTCCTTTAAGAGCCTCGTACATGAACTGAAGGCAGTTTTTCTGAGGCGATGATGGTAATGCGGCACACGAGTGCCACACACAGCAACAAATGTAAAAAAAAAAATGTAAAAAATGAGCTAGTCATGCTGTAAGGTGGGTATACAGACAGGCGAGCATGGCTTACTATGTCTACTTTATTCATTTTTGAACAGGTTATTGCAGCGATCTGTGATGCTTCTACAAATGCTCACTATGAATATAATCCTGAGACTTTGTGGCCAAATCTCCCTTCCTGGACACTTAGCCGCAAAGAAGGAATGCAGTGAAGATACAGTACAGACGTATCTGGAGTAAATGAGTTGTTGCCTGGAAGGCCGCTTATTTTCCTAAACCCACGAGAAACGCCAGCCTAAACTGGCTGCATGTAGAGGCGATCAGAACCGCAGCTGAAGATTCGATACAGACGACTGCAAAAGTTTGCTGATAGTGTTCCTTTCCAAGCATGCAGCTACAGCTCTCAATGCTGTGTCGTCGGTCCTTTGTGTACTGCTAAAACAGCCACCAGCAGTCGAGGTATGGACTCTACAAGACCTTTGACCTTGTGGTATCTGGCAACCAAAACACTGAGAACAACAGATCGTTTAAACCCTAATTTGTGAGTTTAAGCTGCTGCAGAGCAACCTGTTCCAGCACAGAACGTACTGTCACAGCTTCACGTCAGGCCACTGCTCACTGGGAGACCCACAAGCTTTGATTTTTAGCAGATTTCCAAACCTCAGACATAACCATTTGGGCCTTGCTCAGTCTGACCCCTTTCTTCCCCTGCATCTACACGCTGATGAGGAGACGTGACGGTTTATTTAATGCCCAGTACTGTATATCCCAGACCACAGGACGCACCACTGTTATGAGACAATCTTGACTATAATATTTTAGCTCTGGATATCAAAGCCGCAGCCAAGCAGGACAATCATGCAAAAAGTTTAAAGCTCACATCTGGTTGAGGGTTAGGGACATCAGATTTTAAGATGAACTCTTGTTTGAGGTGTAATGATGACACGCACCTTTGCAGCGACCCTATTGCTTTATCACTTTCACTCTGTCCAGAGTTCAGTTATCAGATGATTAGTAATAATATACAGCAAAGAGCAATAGAACAGACAAATCCATGATTACCAGAAATCATGGTGTAAATGATTTCTATTGCTTCCTTAGCTTTATTTATTGCATTGTTTCTGTGTTAATGTGATGTTAGTGATGCATCTCAACCTAATGAGCTGAGACAATGGTAAATTAGCAGCTAGTAAATTGATACATTGCTGTTGTTTTCAGTGGATTTCCCTGTGGGAAGCTGCTGCTTGGGCCTGGTGGGCATTTGTGTCACTTCAGTACAAAACAAACAGAGGCAGCTTTTTTCTGAGTGAACTTACATGCTCTTAATATCTACTGAACATCTTAATTAACATTTAGGATATTATTATTTTTTATTATTTCATGTATGCTAGCAAGTGTTTCTTTTAGTTCATCACAGGATGTCAAACGTATGCCCACTGGACCATAAGCTCCGTGCCAAACAGCCATTGGATGGCCTCTGCACCAGGAAGCATTACGCTGAACTTCATGAAGAATGAATCACTTCATGACAGTGATAGTCCAGACTTGTTAATTTCACAATCATCTGCTTCATAATCACATTTACGGCCTTCTTTCCTGATAAAGACATTACCCGTGGTCTCACATGCCACATTAAAGGCAGGACAAGTGGCTTTTCTTTGTATGAATGTGTGCAGAAAAACTCTCAGGACAAGGTCCTGGGTTTGAATCCACCAGCCAGCTGACGCCTTTCTGTGTGGACTTTAAATGTTCTCCCTGTGCGGGCTCCCTCCGAGTACTCAGGCTTCCTCTGTGACTCTAAACCGGCTTTAGGTGTGAAAGTGAGCATGAACTGAACTGAAGACGAGGAATAGAGAGGGAGGGAGGAAGGAAGGAAGGATGGATGGATGGAAGGAAGGAACAAAGGATGGATGGATGGTTGGATGGACAGATGGGTGGAAGGAAGGAAGAAAGGAAGGAAGAAAAAATGGATGGATGGATGGATGGATGGAAGGAAGGATGGTTACACTAACATAAAGGGATTTGGCCTCCATGTGGCCCATGAACAAATATCAGTTTGACACCCCTGGTTGATGACATCTTAAAATCAACATAATATGTAATAATTACTGATTCTAATTTGTAATCTGAAATTAATAATGGAAACATAAGTCATGGAAATGTAAAGGCTCATGAAATTAAGTATAACTCAAATATTTTTTAGATGTTTGGCATGGTAAAAAAAAAAAAAAAAAAGTAATAGCAATATTCACCAGTTACAACAAAACAAGAGATCACGAGACAAACATCTTTCTGAACTTCCCCATCCTGTTAACCATGTTGGTACCCTGAACATTAATCTCAGATCCCTGGAGGGGCTCCAAACCCTTATGTTGGACACCGCTGTGTAATGGCAATGCCATCTTATATGTTTAATGAGGCAGAAAAATCAGTGACATTTTAAAATAAGTATGGTAATGTTAGTCAGGTATTGTAGTAAAGTTCACGTCATATTGAAATTTTGAACAAAGCGTCTAATTGTTGGAATAATTTTTAAATGGAAGGAGTGGTTCAATGTGAAGTGCATTTATGAATTAGGCAGAGCAGCTGTCACTCAAGTCCTCATCTGTGGCAAATACCCTTGTCCTCCAAGCCATCTCAAGGTGTTCATTCTACCATGTGACAGCCCCCTTTGTGAGTGGGCCCCACTCTAAAAGCCCATCCAGACATAGATGCGCAGCACTGGTGACCTTTAATTTCATTCAGACTGTGTACAAATGACTGCAGCATAGCCCACTTAGGAAAAAAAGCCCGTGAAAGAAAGTCTTTGCGAGATTGTAGCTACTCTGGGTTTCGGCTCACTGGCATTATCTACTCCCTTGCTTTAATGACTTCCCGCCGAGAGGAGCCACGGTGAGAGCCTTGGCAGTCAGACTAAGAATAGCATTAGACACAAGGTTATCTGGGCATTACACTCACTGTAACATGCAATTAACTCTACTCGTCCATTTTCATTATACAATTATTCATTAATGTCAATTTAATTTTATGCATTGTTCTACATGACCAAGGCCTGATTACGGGGCCCTTGCACTCCAATATCCCAAGTTAACTGGTGCCAGCCTCACTTGCAGGCCGACTAATTGCAATTTAGCCCTAGACAGCACCTCCCTCTTTAGGCCCTCCATAATGGAGCAACTGATTCACAGACAGGTAACGATTGGAAAGACAAAGTGCTTCTCTCTCTGAATGGGAAAACAAATGCACTGCTGCTAAGCTGTTTTCTTTGTGATAGTACTGAGGTCTGCCCTTTGTATTCAGAGAGGGACAAGAGGTAATATGTTTCCTTAAATCCTATTTGTCTTCCAATTCTATCTCCATATAGAAATACGACCCTATTAAATCACACAGGAATGTCTATACTGCGACTGCAACAGAATTAAATTTCTAGACAGATAATTTGCAATCCCCATGTCAAGGCTAAGAGACCCATGTGTAGTTTTTCACTCTAAACTAGTCAAAATATTCAAAAATGGTCTAAAGATATGCAGAAGAAAGTATTTCTGAAACGTTTATTATCTTTTTGTGCTATCTGCAAGATCCTGCATGCCAGAAGCACAGTGAGAGAAAAATGCAACAGTTAACAACTTGCCATCATTTCACAGCAAGTCCAGATCAAAAGAGCAGAAATTTAGCGTAGGCATACCAAAGCAGCTAAATTTATAGATGTACTTTCCAGTTGCTTAAAACTTGTTGCACAAAGCTGGATAAAGCAAGCCCAAATGCTTTGAAAAGCACAGACAGCAACAAGGGCTAATACTTTGTTTTTGTTGTGCTACAGGGGTGGAGTGCCTTCATTGCGAGCGTTTCTGTCATTATCCCAACTGTAGCTAAGTTCAGCCCAATTGTTCCGACAAACTGAAATTGCTGCAATTTTATTTTGGGATCTCGAATTGTTTCTTACTGCCTTGAAGGAGTTGGTGTGTCAGATATTTTTGGTGCAGTGTTGTTGATAACTGATTAGGGAGACTGATTGGGGAGGTTAACCAGACCAGTGCATGCTGATTTGTTTACTTGTGTGAGCTGCTGATTTGGATTTTATATCCTGGTTACCCTAGGAGTCGATTCTCATCGAGGTGGGAAAATAGTGCAAGTAGCTGGCCTGAGTTGGCGAAAGTTTGAATGACTTCCTGCAAAAACTCCCTGTATTTACATCATTAGGTAGCTTAATACTGTTGCTGATTCAGGATGTGCATATCAGGCTGAACTGTAATGTACCACCAAAATATCCCTGAAAAGCAAGACCCCCAGGGGACCTTGGGGTTCCTGTTCTGGGAGAAGTTGTTGAGGTCTTGTTTTTGCCTTACTCAGGATTTGCTCTATGATGATGTACGTATGTGTTGAACCAAAGTGATGGCCATGGACTTGAATACAAGTGCCCCCCTCTTTCAGTTGTTGTTAGTTTTGGGGGGGTGGTCTTCCTTCAGGCTCCCCTTTAGCAGGTAAAATGCTCTGTAGGGTTTAAGTCTGGAGATTAACTAGGCCAGTCTAAAACCTTCCACGTCCTGTCCCTGATGAGCTCCTGTGTAGTTTTAGCAGTCTGTTCTGGGTCACAGAGGGCTCTCTGGTTTCATGATGGTTCCTCCTCTAACTATAAATGCACAGTCTGCACAGGCAGAACCCAAACCTGAAACTGAGCACAGACATTCAGCGCTATTTATTGTTTGAATAATCAATGTAACAGGACACACCTGGGCAGCAAAACACACCTGTCAGTCACATGTTCCAATACTTCTGCTCACAAGACAAATGGGAAGGTTCAGACAGAAGGTGCTATCTCCTGACCTGTGTATCAGATCTAGATGGAAATATCTGGAAATAAAAGCTGAGATGTTGATCCTTTGTCTCAAATTCATTTTTTAATGTCAAACTCAAATCTTTCAGCCGACAGGAAAAATAAAGGGATTGGCCTTACTGTTCTAATACATTTAGTGAGTTGTATGTGAGGCTGGACACTGCGGGAGGAGAAAAGCAGCGACTGTCTGTGCAGAGAGATTGAGCTGGAAAGGATGTGCAGCAGGTTAGGGTGATTAAGGATAGAGATGGAAATGTACTAATGAGTGATGAGAGTGTGCTGAGAAGATGGAAGGAGAACTTTGAGGAGCTCGTGAATGAGAAAAATGAGAGCGAGAGAAGCGTGGATAGAGGACAGTTAGTGAATCAGGAAGTGCAGAGGGAGTGAAGGCAGTTATGAAGAGGATGAAGAGTGAAAAGGCAGTTGGTCCAGATAGCATATCTGTGGTGGTATGGCGATGTCTAGAAGAGAGGGCAGTAGACTTTTTAACCAGATGGTTTAATACAATCTTGGAGAGTGAGAGGATGCCTGAGGAAGAAGAGTGCTGGTACAAGTTTTCAAGAACAAGGGTGATGGGCAGAACTGTAGTAACTACACAGGGATAAAGTTGATGAGTCATACCGTGAATATATGGGAAAGAGTTGGTGAAGCTAAGTTAAGAAGAGACGCGATGATCGGTGAGCAGGAGTATGGTTTCATGCAGAGAAAGAGCACTGCACTAATGGGATCTCACTTGCCATCCTTTCCTTCCTCACTCACTGCACCATCTCCCTCCTCCACTGGCATCAGGAGAGACTGAGGATTGGAGGCCTGGCCCCCACATGTCAAAAATCATGTAGATTCTCAGGAGATAATCATGCAAATTGTTTTTTTTAATCATTCATATGCTTTTGAAACGTCTGTTAGGGGAGAATAACAGTTGCTCTGATGTCCATGTGTCAGGGCTTCTGTGTGCTACTGCCAAACAGCAGTATTCTGCATGAGCCACCTTTAAAGCACACTGCAAAACTACATTTTTATTTTTTCACATGGGTGGGAAAAGATTAGATGGTCTGGGGTGAACAGTTTCAAGGACACTATAAACGATGGCCCTTTTGAGGCCAGGAAAAGGTTTGTCAAGCTTAGCTTCAGCTGCACTCTGAGTACTGTAGCTGTGCTTTCTTTGGAGTGTGTCAGTGTTGCTGCAGTTGCTAATATTGAGCATAAATTGCCACATTTGAGTTGTAAATGCGATGCTTTTACCTTCTTTCTTTGATGTCTACCTGGAAAAGAAAACCCCTAGCTACTATGTGCATGTTTCTCTTCAGGGCAAGCATTTACATTAAAATAATTAGCATATCACTAAACAATGTTATTATCAAATTTAAAATACAAATGAGCTGGAGTAAACTTCAACCTGCTGAAAGCTCAAGATGAAACATCAGGAAGAAAAGAAATTTGAATTTATTCTCTATGGACGCCGAATACCTAAACAGATATCGTGGAAAGCTCTCCAGTCTTTTCACATTATGAGACACTTTATTGTGGACCAAAATGCTGGACTGGGAGACGGACAGACCAGCACTGAAGTCCCCGGGGCTGACTGGGGAGTCTGGCTAAAAAAAGGCTATGACTGACCTTTCAGTTCCATCCATCTGATGGTAATTAGGTGCAGCGATCGCAGTGTTTATGAAGGTATTAACACAACAACTGTTTGGGCTTTTCCTCCCATCTTGTCTCTGTCCTCTTTAATGTCTTTCACAGCACGCACAGCTTTGTGCAATAGTTAAAACCACATTTAAGGGCAGCAAATGGTTTCGCACTCTCCTGACAGAAGAATTTGCCTCATGCAATCATGGCAAAAAAGGAAAAATCAGAAACCACGAGGGGCTGTTTTTTTTCATACACCTGACATAGAACACATGATTAAAGAGTGCAAATTTGAGGGTGACCCCGGGCCAATTGGACCTGTCTTTCATGCACTGATTCACATCAAAGACTCTCAGGCAAGACTCCTCAAGGCATACAGTATGTGATCAAAGCGCTCTCCTCTTTGTAAATTCTATTTTATGCTTGTTGTTCATATTACGTTTCAGAGTGACCATACAAATCTCACGCGTAATTGGGAGGGTAAAAGACATTTTAATTCTTTCAGAGCCACGTTTCAGGCACAAAACAAGAAACTGTAATGCAAGATAATGATTAATGTACTTCTTTGCTGATTGACCATTGAAAAGACTACTCTTTTATTCTTCTGTTCGGCAGACTTTGTAAGCAGTAGGGCAGCAATTATTGTTCATTTTCAGACAGGGAATAATCAAGGCCTTCAAAAGAAAATTAGATAATAAGCATATAAAATATGAAAGGAAAGAAACAGCCAATTCGAGTCTTCAGTGGGAATAAAGGAAGATGTGATTAGTGTCGCCAAAGGTTTACAACATTTTGTTTGAATATAGCTGATATAATTACTTTCATGTTGAACTGAATTCACTTCATAACAATATATCAGAATGAGGTGAAATATGTCTGGATTAAAAGAAGGATAGTTTTTTTTTTCTTCTGTGTGGATACAGATAATGCTGCAGTCTATTCTTTTAATTTATACAACTACAGAGAAGTCATTGCAGAACGCATTAAAAACAATTTGGGGTATTCTATGCAGTTCAGGTTTATTAATAAACATATACACATTTCGTGGGTTCTGCAAAATTATTCAGTATGTGTGATGCATGTAAAGACTTTCACTGACTTCACAAAAGCTTCTGAGCTACTTAGTGCTCAGTTTTTTGCGGCAAGTACTAAGCACGTATGCACACAAAAGGAGGCAGACCCCTACATTAATAAATATTATCACATACAGTGTATCACAGAAGTGAGTACACCCCTCACATGTCTGCAGATATTTAAGTATATCTTTTCATGGGACAACACTGACAAAATGACACTTTGACACAATGAAAAGTAGTCTGTGTGCAGCTTATATAACAGTGTAAATTTATTCTTCCCTCAAAATAACTCAATATATAGCCATTAATGTCTAAACCAGCGGCAACAAAAGTGAGTAAACCCCTAAGAGACTACACCTGTAAATGACCAAATTGAGCACTGCTTGTCATTTCCCCTCCAAAATGTCATGTGTCTCGTCAGTGTTGCTAGGTCTCAGGTGTGCATAGGGAGCAGGTGTGTTCAGTTTTGTAGTACAGCTCTCACACTCTCTCATTCTGGTCACTGAAAGCTCCAACATAGCACCTCAAAGAACTCTCTGAGGATCTTAAAAGACGAATTGTTGCGCTACAAGAAGATTGCCAACACCCTGAAACTGAGCTGCAGCACAGTGGCCAAGATCATCCAGCGTTTTAAAAGAGCAGGGTCCACTCAGAGCAGACCTCGCGTTGGTCGTCCAAAGAAGCTGAGTGCACGTGCTCAGCGTCACATCCAAATGCTGTCTCTGAAAGATAGACACAGGAGTGCTGTCAGCATTGCTGCAGAGGTTGAAGAGGTGGGGGGTCAGCCTGTCAGTGCTCAGACCATACGCCGCACACTACATCAAACTGGTCTGCATGGCTGTCACCCCAGAAGGAAGCCTCTTCTGAAGTCTGTACACAAGAAAGCCCGCAAACAGTTTGCTGAAGACATGTGAACAAAGGACATGGATTACTGGAACCATGTCCTATGGTCTGATGAGACCAAGATTCATTTGTTTGGTTCAGATGGTCTCAAGCATGTGTGGCGGCGATCAGGTGAGGAGTACAAAGATAAGTGTGTCATGCCTACAGTCGAGCATGGTGGTGGGAATGCCATGGTCTGGGGCTGCATGAGTGCAGCAGGTGTTGGGGAATTACATTTCACTGAGGGACACATGAACTCCAATATGTACTGTGAAATAATGAAGCAGAGCATGATCCCCTCCCTCTGGAAACTGGGTAACAGGGCAGTGATCCAGCATGATAATGACCCCAAACACACCTCTAAGACAACCACTGCTTTATTGAAGAGGCTGAGGGGAAAGGTGACGGACTGGCCAAGCATGTCTGCAGACCTAAACCCAATAGAACATCTTTGGGGCATCCTCAAGCTGAAGGTGGAGGAGCGCAAAGTCTCCAATATCAGCCAGCTCCGTGATGTCATCATGGAGGAGTGGAAAAGCATTCCAGTGGCAACCTGTGAAGCTCTGGTGAACTCCATGCCAGGAGAGTTAAGGCAGTGCTGGAAAATAATGGTGGCCACACAAAATATTGACACTTCAGAAACTTTCACTAAGGGGTGTACTCACTTTTGTTGCTGCTGGTTTAGACATTAATGGCTGTATATTGAGTTATTTTGAGGGAAGAATAAATTTACACTGTTATATAAGCTGCACACAGACTACTTTTCATTGTGTCAAAGTGTCATTTTGTCAGTGTTGTCCCATGAAAAGATGTCCTTAAATATCTGCAGAAATGTGAGGGGGGTACTCACTTCTGTGATACACTGTATTATAAGTTCCTCATTCTGTGGACAGCCTCAGTGAGCTGAAGCCCAAAGGCACCAGTTCTTTAGCTGTTTCAGATTCTGATTAAAGTAGTCCTCCAGCTTGCTACTGATCTCCAGACTGGAACCAGGACCAACGAGACCAGATGCAGTCATGTTCTGTATTTAGTCCCTATACAATTATTCAGAACTGCATGAAGCACCATTAGCTCTTTCAAGTCTTAACAAAACATTTTAACTTTTTGTTTTTGGCCATAGCGGCTTTATTTGACAGTGTAGAGAGACAGGAAAGCAGGAGGAGGAGAAGAGATGGGGGAAGACACGCAGCAAAGAGCGACAGGTCGGGACGCAAACCTGCGCTGCCTGCAGGGTCGCCTGCTCGTCCGCTGAGCCACCCTGGCGCCCAAGCATTTTGACTTACGAGGCAACGAGGCAACGAGGCAACGAGGCCCGACTATTCAAAAGAGCCAAGCAACAACACCTTAGTCCATGCATCAGTACTTTATGAGTGCACCACCGCGTCTCTGGGTCCCATCCTGAAGTCCAACAGCTTCTACTGAGAACAGAAAGCTGTAGTAGTTTCCAGCAGCAGCAGCAGTGCAGGTTTTAGCTAAACAGCTACTTTTAGAGACTGAGGAGGGGTTGTTTTCAGGGAAGACCTCATCTAGATTTGGCACTCATAAATAAAGCACCAGATAATAAATATGTGACGGACACGTTTTGATAAAATCACTCTGGAAAGAATAACTTTTAAACAACAGCGTAAAACCTGTTTATTGAGCGCCCTCTCTTTCAGTGAGGCTGGAGTTCAGCAGCATTTCACTGACTCTAAATCAGGTTTCAGATCGTTTATTGAATCAGAAACTTTTGGAATCCCTCATTTCATCCACGGGCAGTTTGTGTCGGTGAAAGAAAGAAAAATAAATCCATTAAAGCCGAGGCCCGCACAGAAAAAAACAAAACAACAAAAATCAAACCAAGAGGCAAACCTCCATCGAGGCAGCGCCCTCTATGGGCAGTAATATTGGGAATGATATTGTATTTATATGTATTCATGCAGTTTTCTTTGTTCTTTTTAAACGCACTTTAAGAAGTTTGTAGTGCAGTAAAAACAAATGCAGCTTTTGTTGTTTGCCCTGCTGAAACCCATTTTAATATTCCTGACAAAGTTCTGAGTGTAATTATTTTTTATTCATGTGGATTCATTCTCGTTCGCTTGACAACACTTTCTTTAAAGATAGAAGACATCTGTGGGTCAACTTGAAAGAAAGGCAGACATAATAGTGAGGTCAGAGGTCAAATGTGACATAATATTTGGAATTCATACTATAACGTGATATTTATCCCCATATATCATTCCCTATATGCTCTCAATACAAACAACGGCAGTAAGAAACAGTTTTAAACACCTCTATAAAGCATTATTATACTATATCAGAGGTCAAATGTGCCATATTTTAAAATCTTATATGGTACTTTCTATATGATGGGAATACGCACCACAGTTATAAGAATCATAGTTTCTGAGTTATAACGTTTTTTTGTCCGTTTTTAACCAATAAATCATTGAGCTGACCTGGAAGGTGGATGCAAGGCAAACTTGAATGGATTGTTAACCTGACCCCACTCTACAGCCCTACAAGGTTTTATCAGAATTCAGTCAAACTTTTCCAACTATCGTGTTTACAGACAGAATGACACACAAACGCTACCAAAACATGACCTCCTTGATGGAGGTAATGAGATGGAAATATTACATCAAAAAAGAGGCAGAAAAAATAAATCAAGCACAAAACCCAATGAAGAGTCTACGAGGGATACAAGAATGAACAGATCTGGGAATTTTACCAACTTAGAAATGGATCCAAAATGGAACCAGTAACCGGAATCCATTCCATAGGACAAGCTTACAGTGATGGCTGGATCCCAGTGGGGAATGCTGTTCCAATGTCCACAATCAAGCCTATGCCAGTGGTTTCGCCAGATGCTGCTCTGCACCACAAAAATACGCACCAAGTCTGTTTTTGATGGAAGTTGCTTCAAACTGCACAGAGGAGCTGAAGAAGGGAAGAAGTCAGACACAGGGATGGTGAAGCGTGTCTGATCAAACGATGGAGGCAGTCTGTGGACTGTGGGAGAAAACCCCGCAAACACAGGGAGAAGATGTCGACTCCACAGAGGAAGGCCACAGCTAAGATGGATTCAAACCCAGGACCTTCGTGCTGTGAGGCAGCAGTGCTCACCACCAAGGCAGCATGCTGCAGATAATCTTTATTAGTAGTGGTAGTAGTAATCTGTATTATTTAACACAATTATTCATTAACTTAGCAAACATCGTGCAGTTGTTGAACATGTCATTTTAGAGGTAATTTCTTGGAACTTTAAATGTAAATAAAATGAAAAACAAATGCTCGCATACACAGATTTATGTGGTATTGAGTTTCTGACTGTAAAGCACGTCTCCTGAGGTCCCTGCCGGCCTGCTTCCTCTGCTCATGTCGGCTGCTGCAGATGGGGTGAAGGGAGGCCCAGCGCGCTCACGTGTCTAGCAGCAGAGAGCTGAAGCCGACAGACAGACTGTCGTGTGCCACTGAAGGCAGCCTAGGTAAGAAACACGGGATGCTCTGGAGCCAGAGGAAGCTGCAGCCAACAGATAATCCTTCCACAGTCTCAACTACGAGTCTCACTTCTTCTTCTCTGGCCGTGCTGACCGCAGAGCCACTTTTACTCATGTTGGCTCGAGTTTTAAACAGCGAGCGAGTCTGAGCTTTCAGAGGGATGAAAGCGCGTCGCTTAAAGGAAAAGGCCGCGCCTGATTTATAATACTCGAAAAATATGAGAGCTTCCTAGGCAACATGAATGCAAAAGAGTTTTCCATTTTTAGCAACAAACGCAAACACACTTATCCATTATTTTTTCAGACAGTGCTGCGCGGCATAGCTAGCTAAGTGAAAACAACTGCCCACCCAGCGGATCAGACGAATCCCCCGCTGTACGAAGCACGGCTTGTTGCGCTCAGCGATTTAAAATATAAAATCCAATTTCAAACAGACGATTGCAGATCAAATATTTAATAGTTTCCTATGTTTGAAAGGCAGTTTGAATTTCAAATGGAAAGTGACAGCCCTGGTGTCCGTATTAATGGCAATGAAGAAACATGTCAGTCAGTGCACTCGTGTGGTTCACTGGTGTGTTTGTAACAGTTTGTGGACCACAATAGAGCTCCGGAGAACGGGGGAACGATCTCCAGTACAGCAGGCTTTAGTTTTTAGAAGCAATTCAGCATTAGTCTCACATCCTTGCCTCAAAAAACAACTACAGGCCTCTTCAACGTGATGCAACAGTTAATATTTAAAAAGAAATGTCCATGACAGGAAAGCCAAAAGGTAGATTTTCTACCTGCAGGAGAACATAATGCACACTCTGCCATTCTTCCATAGATGTTTTTAAATTGGTCTTTGCTGTTAAAAACTGACTGGGCAAACAAGTCTGTAATATAAAGTGTGCCAAGTTGATGCAGGCTAATTTAGCAACGTAAAAGCTTTAATAACAGCATTCACATTAGTAAAGAAAAAAAAGGTTATTATTCTGTCTGCTGTCTATTGATTTCACTCTGTTGTGCCATCATGATCGTGGCTGATTGGTAGCGACTGATTAACAGCTCTGTGCACCCCCCCACCTCTATTTCTTTTTTTTTGTCTTTTAATTAATCCTTGTTCACTTCACCTCTGGGTGTATTGTGCAGCAGTATAACAAAAATGAATGAAGTGCAGCCCTGTGGGGGGGGGGGTGCAATCCTCATAAGATTATAATTGTCAAGATGAAGCTCAGCAAAACAAGCTGGAGCAAAACAAACGTTCAAACATGAGTTAGATAGTCTGTTCCCTTGTACAGTGAATACATGCATAATATTTTTGTTATTGTTGCATTATTAATCCACACTTTTAAATCATAAATGCCGCAGTAAGTGTCTTGGAGAATGAACTATTTTTCAGAGATTTTTTTTTTTTTTTTTGCTCTTCTTCTTTCATAATTTACAATGTTTGGCTGAAAGGAGGACCACCACAGAAAGAAAACACTGAAAATCGGCTCAGATTGGCTTTTTTAAAAAACAAAGAGATTTTAGAGAAGGACAGCTTTTGTGAAACACAGCAGAACGAATTTCTGGTTTACCAAGACAACAGGAAAATTACAGCTGGAAAAAAACCCACCAGCTTATATGCCGCATATCAGCATGTTTCAGCTTACAATTAAAGGACATATGGGAAAACATTAGGATGTTTAACAGCAGACTGAACCCTCTCTGTCCTCGGCTCTCTGGTCGGGAGTGTTGAGATCGGCCCTCTGATTGTCCACTGAGAGTTGTTTACATTTCCTCAAAAGCTCCATTTAGTTTCCCCTGACAAGGTGGAATAAGTGACTTGGCCATGATGGATGGAGGCACCTGTCCTAATGGTGGCTCAAACTGTGCCCACTAGTGCACGATACATTGATAAATTGACAACAGTTGGGACATGCTCTGCTAGCAGGGAGAATGAGGCTACTAGGACATGCGACTGCTCACCAGGCTTCCACGTCAGCACAAGCGACCCTCACAGTGTGGAAGTCCCCAAACAGCTGCAATCCAGTAATGAGTGCTCAGAGTGGGGGGAGGACGTTAATGCTTGATCTTTGTCATTGCCAAAAAAATGGGGGAAAAAAACAGAATTGTAAAAGTGTGAAACATCATCAGGTTACATTTTTAGCTTGGTTGAATTGTTTTGTTTGAAGAAGAAAAAATGTGTTGTTTTTTTTTTAATTACAAGCTACAGTAGATCAGTCTTTAAGATGCTACATTATAAATATATTAGAGATAAATAGAGCCATTAAAAATTCATTGAATTGACCCAAACACTGACTCAATGACCTTTGCTGTGTCTTAAAAGTGTTTTGTTTCCCTGTGTAAGCTATGAGCTCTTCAGCTCTGTATCCAGTCAGGCCAAGTATTCCATTAGCTTTAACTAGTCATGACTTTATGACACACACAAAATTTTAACCATCAGGGAAAAAATATTTAGTCATCCCAAAGATATATCATTAAGCAACTTTAATAACTGCTGATATTTACTTAGACTCTCTCTCCTATCAGTCTGTCTGAACTAACATCAATACATTTTTCCCACATGTCTATTAGACCCCATTCATACAAGACTGCTTTAAAAGCCTTTACTTGGTCCAAGCAGATCTAACTAATTATTATTTCTAAAATTCTTGAAAGGCTGGTTGCCATATGGATATTTGCAGAGGAATAGTTTATTTGAAGAGTCTCAGTCAGGATTTAGAGTGCATCATAGCACAGAAATGGCACTACCGAAGGTTACTAATGATCTCCTTATGGCCTCTGACAGTGGACTCATATCTGTGCTTGACCTCAGTGTGGCATTTAATACCAATTATAACATTTTGATACAAAGACTAGAATACACTATTGGTATTAAAGGAATTGCACTGTAGTGGTCTAAATCATATCTACAGTATCTGATAGATTTCAATGGGGAGTCTTCGTCACACACACACAATCTGGTCATGCACTTCCATAAGTTCTGTGCTTTTCAATTATACATGCTTCCCTTTGGTAATATTATTAGAAAACACTGCACACATTTTCATTGCTATGCCAATGATATCCAGCTGTATCTATGAAGCAGATGATGCGATGATAAACTACAGACAGGTCTTAAAAGGCCTAAATTCAGACAAAACTCAGATTATTATATTTGGCCCTAAAAATCTCAGAAACATTGGGTCTAACCAGATGTGTACTCTGGATGGCATTACCTTGGCTTCCAGTAACACTTTTGATGATTTTTGATCAGAATATTAGATTAGAAAATTAGAAACATCCTTTCTCAGAGTGATGCTGAAAAGTTAATCCATGCATTTATTACTTCTAGGCTGGACTACTGTAATTCATTATTATCAGGCTGTCCTAAAAGCTCCCTGAAAAGCCTTCAGCTGATCCAAAATGCTGCAGCTAGAGTACTGACAGGGACTAGAAAGAGAGAGCAGATTTCTCCCATATTTGCTTCTCTTCATTGGCTCCCTGTTAAATCTAGAATAGAATTTAAAATCCTTCTCCTCACATACAAGGTCTTGAATAATCAGGCCCCATCTTATCTCAAAGACCTCATAGTACCGTATCACCCCAATAGAGCACTTCGTTCTCAGACTGCTGGCTTACTTGTGGTTCCTAGGATACTTCAGAGTAGAATGGGAGGCAGAGCCTTCAGCTTTCAGGCCCCTCTTCTGTGGAACCAGCTCCCAGCTTGGATTCAGGAGACAGACACCCTCTCTATTTTTAAGATTAGGCTTAAAACTTTCCTTTATGATCAAGCTTATAGTTAGGGCTGGATCAGGTGACCCTGAACCCTCCTGTGATTATGCTGCTATAGGCTTAGGCTGTTGTAGGACTTCCTGTGATACACTGAACACTTCCTCTCCATTCCCCATGTGTTTATAGACCACTGCCATCACATTTTTGTCTTCTCTCCCTTAGTCTGTGCTTTGTCCTGTCTCCCTATGCTCTTGTTTTCTCTTCTCTTTCCCCTCACCCCCTCCCTGAGCCTGGTTCTGCTGCAGCTTTCTTCCAGTTAAAAGGGAGTTTTTCCTTCCCCCGTCACACAGTGCTCGCTCAGAGCTGCTGATTGTCGGGCCTCTCACCTTACAGTAGATATATAAATAAACCTGAATCGAACTGAACTTAACAAAACCCGACTTTGCAGCTCTGTACCAGTTCTGTGGCCTCTTAAGTCATCTAAAGACATCTGTGTTGAGTTATGATGTTTGCTCCACTTTGGCTTTTATGCAATAAAATTACTTCTACTGCTCATAACCCTGATTTATTCACTGTGTAGTTTTCTACTTTTAATTAAAAAAAACTTAATTGCTTTAGATCTTTTTTTGAAGCACTTTGTGACCCCATCCTGTGAAAAGCTCTGTATCAATAAATATTGCTTGCTTGTTTGATGAAATAGTCTCTAACTTTGTCTGAGACCAATTTACATGTACACACATTAACAATGAAACATATTCACTAAAACAACTTCCATTTACATGCCCAAAATTTCCAATATTATTTGGAAGCTTGTAAAGCTTTAAGGTCCGCTGGGAGAATTAGTTTCCTGAAGTATTTGGGACAAAGCAGGCAATGTTAGCAATAAGCTGGTGAACCCAGCGGAGTATTTACCAGCTAAAATCTCTGCAAATCTTGAATTTTCCCTTCCATAGTATTTTTTTCAACTTATCAGCGACTAACAACTTTTTGATCATATTCAAGAGCCCGCCCCCACAATATCTTGTGGTATGAATAAGAGAAAGATCAGAGCTTTATATGTTTACAGTACTGTCCAGTGAAAGCATGGACTCACCTGTCAGTGATGGGGAAAGTGCTGAAACAGGATACATGATGTGAATAGATGCACGCTAAACTAACGGTTTTCCAGACCACATTTCTAAAATGATTTTGGAGTGCTGTGTGTCATGTAGCGCTCATGTACGCTTCAGTAGAGAGAAGAGTGGAGGCAGTATGTCAGGAAATGCAATGGTCTAAAGCTGCACTCATCAATATTTTTATATAAGTGTCTCACATGACGTTGTGTATTATACTCAATGAACCCACAAAGGATCATCATCCAACTCTGCATGTATACTTCAGCACTACAGACAGTCTTTCAGGCCTCAGTCACACAGGCCTAGAGGCTGGTCGGTGCTCCCACACCCCCACCCCACCCTGCAACCTGTGATCAATACGGAAAATCGTGTATTCCCTGACCTGTTGGCGAGTGGTTGGTGCTTTGAAGGTGAACATGTTTCCGGTTCATGTTTTATTCTTCGCAGTTTTGCTCCTGCTTGGCGAACAGTTTGTGAACGTTTGCAAATATGTAGGCGTCTTCCAAATTATGGGCGACCGCAGCAACCTGGTAGCGACCAAAACAGTCACAAGAGGTTTTTGGTGCAGTTCTATGTACCTCTTTGAAACAAATTTCACATTAGTGACTGCCATCCACCCAACACAACCATTCACAAAATACACTCTTTAACCCAGTGAATGGTGGTTTGCCGGGGGGTAACTGACTGCTCTCTAGGCCTGTGTGAATCAGGCTTTAACAATCAATATCACAGTGATTGGCAGATGGTCGCCAAGGTCACCAGGACTCTAGTCCTGTGTGACCGGGGCCTTCCTTTAGGTTCACCATCTAGAACTTTACTGATTTTATTGACCATTATTCTTCTCATTAACCTTTTTCCAGAGCAGATGCAGCACATGGTGAAAATTCTGTGCGGTTGACAAAGTTAGCAACCATCTGCAAAACACAATGGTGCATTTAGCAGCTAGCTAAACCCAGGCCCCATTTACATGAGAACGTTTTCAGATGGAAACTGTAAAGTTTTGATGCATTTCGAGCTCCAAAGTGGAACATTTCCAAAATGCTCCGGTCTCCGTTTCCGTGTAAACGAGAGAAAAACTTTCTGAAAACTGGGGCACTGGCACATGCGCATTATGGCTGCGACTCCTATATCCACACTGCCAACTGTTTCCATGTAAACGGAGATGGTTTCTGTAACGTTTCCATCTGAACGTGTTAACTTTTCAAAAATGAAAACAGCATAAGGACACCGTTTCCACACTCTTAACCCAAATTAGTTGAGTTTACTAGAAAATCGCGTGGAAACCCGTTGCCTTAAACGATTCTAGTTTTTACACAAAGATGAAACTAAACATGTTTAGTATCTTTGCTAGAACCTGATTAGCTCATATAAATTTCCTCCTATTTATGTGAGCCAATCAATTTTAGTAAATACTACTAAACATGTTTGATACATTGTACTAAGGTTCTAAGTTAACACAACCAAACATGTTGTATAAAATTACTATTTTAAGCTAAACTTACATGTAAAGCAAATAAGCAATTTAACATTTAAAGCTATTTATATTTTGTTAAATGGACTAGTTCTTATGTAGTGCTTTTCTACTCTGACTGAGCACTCATACAACACATTTACCCATTCACACAAGCACTTCCATGTCACTGTGTTAAGTGCTTTTTATTGTCTAACATTCACATTCCAGTGCTTGCGTCAGAGAGCAATTTGTTATAGTTGCTCTCTGAAAGTTTAGTATCTTGCCCAAGGATACCTTGGCATTCAGCAGCTGGGAATTGAACCGCCATCTTTCCGATTGGTAGGGTGACCTGCTCTGCCTCCTGAGCTACAACCACCCCAACGTGTGTTGCTGTTAATACAAGTAATGCAATAATATAATATTGAATGCAACACGTGGCTGGACACTGATGTAAACTGAACATTACAAACTTTGTTAGGAAATAAAAGTTGTGGCAGAGCTGTTGCATTGAACTGCATTAAATAATGCAGATTGCCGGGGTGCATGTTGCAGCAGGACTGAGTTTGAATATGCCCCGCCCCTTCACTTCAAAAAATATCTTTAGCAATCGCTGCTTAACAAGTTCATTACACTCTATATTGTAGTAGAAAAGTACAGTTAACTAATTTGATTTAGTAACGGGACAACATTTTTACCAAACATGAAAGAATAAGTAATGATTATTAAAAAGCACTGAAAACGCTCTTGTGTAAACGGGGCCCCAGTGTTTCAGGCATTTCAGCTCCGTTCTGCAGTTTATATATAATATATATATATATATATATATATATATATATATATATATATATGGTAGAGTGCAACTGTGATTACGAGATGGATTTTGGGAGTTTAGTTAATAGAAGGAAACATCAGGAAAGAAGTGTGTTCACTGTGTTTTTTAAACAAGGAAGTGCAGCTGTGCCTTTAGTGTTTAGTCAGCAGTGGGACAGTGCTTCATATACACACTACAACACCAAGCCAGCCTTTTCAGCTTCAGACCACATGAATGTTCCTACTGGATGTGTAAGCAGGCAAGAGCACCTTCATAAGGTGGTATTATTTCACTTTTGTGTTTACAGCTTGGTCCACTGTGCCAGAAAAGGAGCGTACTGCTGCTTTAACCAGGTCAGCAAACACACCGTGCTGATCCTTCCTGGGAAAGTCTTTGATTCTGTATTCAGAGCCGCTCACGGTTTGAGACATCACTGTGCACAAACAAGTGTTTCCTTAGAGATATTCAATTCTACTAATACCAACTTACAAAGTGAAAATGGTTGTTTTAAAAGCTCCAGATAGTTATGTAATCTGTATGGCTCACAGAACTCATACAGTTTATAATGAGCGTCAGTTCAGCTTACCTCAAATGAGACTCATAAAGCTTCCCTTGGCATCCTCCCTGCTGTCTGTTTCGCCTTAGTGTGATATGGGGTCCATAACAATCAGCACCACCCTAATTATTTTTGGCACTCCAAACTTGCTCTGAAGGAGAAAAGACCAATTTGAGGCCTTTAAAATGCCTTAACCTTATTTTAAAGAGCCAATTAGCCAGCATATCTACCCATGAAGCCTGCCATTACACCATTTCTGTCACTTTGTTGGAGAGAAACCCATTTTACACAATTAATGAGGATTCCTTGCAGCGTGCACTTCAAAGTCCAGGCTCTATTGTTTGTGTTGTCTGAGCGAGTTTGTCTTTCAAAATCCCCTGCATGTGTGTCAGCACACATTCTCCAGCTAACAACAAAGACCCAGTTTTAAAGTGTGTTAAATTAAATTAGAACATCAACACAGAACTTTGATTGTACCATTGCGCTCTGTGGCAGCGCATCCCTGCACAGACCCACGTTACACTGAGGAGAAGGAGGGGACCGAGATGGGTCGACTGCCTGTCACCCCTCACGCTGACAGAGTGACTTATGGAAATCTAAATGCAGTTATTTTGAGAGCCTGCATCTGCAATTATCTCACATCTGCAATAGTTTACGCGGCTACTCAGGTGATTAGTCAGAGTCCTCGGGCCTTATGTAGATTAATTCCAGATGTCTGTTTGTTTGCAGCTATGTGAACTTAAAACAACCCATCTATATCAGAAACAAAAAAAAACACGATTATCTCCTCATATGGACGTCTAAATATATCTAACACCCTATCAGTCATGATGTTTATAGAGTAGCACAGTAACATCACATATCACGGCTAAAGCTGGCATCCAACACATGTGACTCACGACTGTTAGTCATTCGTCTCGTCTCATAAGTGTCTTCAGTGCTGCCATTAAAGCTGCTGTCTATTGATTACGTGCAGGAACCAAAGTGAACTGAACTGCGTCACACGTGCGTCGCTTCAGCCTGCTAAATCTCAGAAAACCTTTTCTATAACTTTATTGACCATATTGATGATAAAAACAAGAGCATCACTTCACCAAGGCTGAAAATTCCCACTGCACTCTGCATTTACTGACTAATCTATGACTGTAACAAGATTTGTAATATGATAGCCACACTTCTGAGAAAGTTTTCATGCAAAATTTCCATAAGTTGACAAACTGAACCAAACACGTATCCGCCTTAGTGAAGTGTGTAACACAGCTATTAAACTGTGATAAGCCTCCTGCCTCTAAGACTTTCTGCTGTTCCAACATTTTTAACCATTTTGTTGATGGTGTGGATATTTCCTTTTTGATCAAGCTTATAGTTAGGGCTGGATCAGGTGACCCTGAACCACCCCTTAGTTATGCTGCTATAGGCCTAGGCTGCTGAGGGGGTCCCATAATGCACTGTTTCTTCTCATTCACCTTTATTTACTTGTTTATACTTCACTCTGTATTTAATCATTATTATTAATCTCTGTCTCTCTTCCACAGCATGTCTTTTGTCCTGTCTCTCTCCACTCAGCCCCAACCGGTCGCAGCAGATGACTGCCCCTCCCTGAGCCTGGTTCTGCTGGAGGTTTCTTCCTGTTAAAAGGGAGTTTTTCCTTCCCACCGTCGCCAAGTGCTTGCTCATAGGGGGCCGTTTTTACTGTTGGGTTTTCTCTGTGTTATTGTAGGGTCTTTACCCACAATACAAAGCGCCTTGAGGCGACTGTTTGTTGTGATTTGGCGCTTTATAAATAAAATTGAATTGAATTATGTATTTAAATCCACCAAAACTGCATTTGAAATAAAAAGATTTGCACAAATTTCAAGCATCGAGGCAACGTGGTTTTATGTAAATCCTTCTGACACAGAAGGACTCAGACCTACAAGAAGAGCCTGCTATTAAAATGGGACCCTTCATATGCCATAATTTGTGACCATGTTTACCCAAAATACACTTTGTCTCTAGTGAATCATCAGAAAACCAGTCAAACATCCAGAGCGCCCATGCTTGTTTCTGTCATAGACATTGTAGCTCATCCAGATCACGATCCATCACAATTCGCAGGTTATTGTCCGTAAAACGACCAACACGACCTGGAGCACAGTTTGGGTGAAGACCCACTGGGACGCCTTGCCATGGAATAAGCTCAGCTGTCCTTCAGCCGGATGAGTTAAAAACATGCTGAACAAAAACGATATATTTTTACTTTAGTTTTTGGACTGGGTGTAAAATTGATTTGGTTGCAGCTTTAATGCGTTTTTCAGCCCTCAAAGGTTCCAATGAATATCTACCAAATGACAGGGCTCAAAACTGACAGAAGAAATAAAAGCATCAAATTTCAGCTGGCTCGCTGCGCCTCAAAAAAAAATTTATAGTATGAAGGTAAATTTTTTCATGGCTTAATGAAATGTACTAAAAAAATAATAATCAGCTGATTCTGAGGGGGTCAGGTAGGATTTTTTTTCATTGATTTTATACGGAACGACCCTGGTGGATTTTCTCTGGTCCTGCAAACTGTATTGATTGCAATGACCTTAATAAATTAACTGTTTTTTTTAAAGCTGGTATGCTTTGGCCTGAATTCAAATAAAAAATGTGCAAAGTAACAATTTGAACTAACTTATTTAATTTTTTAAAGACTTTTTTTTCTCTTTTAACCCTGGACCTTCATCTATTTATCCAATATAAATATTGTGAAAAATATGTGTATAAAGATACATGGATTACTAAAACTGCAGTGGTACAATAAGTGTGACTTTTCCAACATCATGATTGATTTGCATTCTTAAACCGTGTCAGAGACTCTTTTCAAACATGCAGCATGATGTAGTGACAGTGACATGTAGTGCACACTGGTGCTACCTGCACTAGATCTTGGAGCAAGTGTTACTCACACAACTTCACCTGTGTGAATTGCAGCGATATGTGGTGTCAGTTATGCTTAATAAGATGCAGGGAGTCATCTAAGGAAAATCTGTGACTGTGTTTCCTGTGTTGGAGCTTTTTAAGGGGAATGTGTATTTGCACTGAGTGACATGTTTCAGGACCGCCTCCCCTCTCTCCCTCTGAGCCTAAAATCATTTAT